>JACCIC010000019.1:0-95000 GCA_018907035.1 Sycobia sp. Sy_11
TATATTTTGTTTTAACACTCAAATCGATCCAGTTGTCCCTCGAGGATAATTAATTGCTAGATTGGAAGATTATGATTATTATAATTCAAACTTGTATCTGGATCGCGATTCCATTATATATATATATATATATATATATATATATATATATATATATATATATAGATTATCTGTAAAATAAATGCTACTGCACTAATATATATTGCACATAATTTAATAATAATAATAATAATTATTATAATTCTAATAACAAGTTAACGCCACATTTTCATCAACGATAGCGTCACTGTAAGCGAGTATGTATATATAAATATAAATATATATATTTTAGGTACAAATCGGAGAAGTATTATAAAATGAAGAAAGATGAAAAAGCCTTGGCCATGACAATCGCGCCGCTCAAAATGCGATATTAATCGCGAGCGATTTGTGAAGCGGTTATTGCGTATGTCGAACCAATCTAAATAATTATTCCTTATAATTATAGATATATACATGTGTGTGTGTGTATCTATCTATCTATCTATCTATATATATATATATATATATATATATATATATATATATATATTTATATTTATATTTATATATACATCGTACACGTGTGTACGATCGTTAATTGCTTAATCGATTATATGCCGGCTCGATTGACCATCGTCGTGTACGATATTTATTCGTTGCGGGCACCAAAATATTATAAAATTCTTTCGATTTGCTATTCAACAATTCATAAAAATCCAAGGCTAACGGTATTAGAAGGTAATTGAAAAATCCGATATGTTAGGTATTAGACTGGCCACATTGAATTTGGCCAATCGGACGCTGAAACGGTGACTCGGACGACCGGAAGCTCCCGTATACTTGTGAATTTCCGCGTCAGTTGTGGATCAATGTCGACAGTCGTGAACTGAAGGGGAAAAAAACGCGGAAACTACACGCGTCTGAATTCCCAAAAACCAGCGCGCCGCCCCGGTTCCCGGTCGATTTAAACACCTCTCCGTAGGAGGAAAATTTTTTCCAAAATTCCGCCTCGGGCGCAATCGCGAAGCGCCGCCCGCACGCAACGAGTTAATAAACTTTTATCATACCCCCCCCCCCACTTCCATCGTAAACCCACGATTATAATTGCGGGACGCCGGCAAATTAATGAGAAATAGGGACGGGGAAGCCGTTATACGTATGTAATATATATATATATATATATATATATATATATATATATATAAATATGGAATTCGCTTGGATTCAACAAACGCGCGTCTCGGCTGAAATCGGGCTGTAATATTGCGCGCACTCGTTTCGCGCTCAACGGGTTCTTTCTCCATCTCGTGCTCTTTCTCTCTTTCTCTATTCGTCTGAAGTGCACTGATATATATATAATATATATATATATATATATATATATATATATATATATATATATAGATATAACATTAACGCGCCTTCCCCCACAATCCGGCACGGCTGTGCTCTCAATTATATTATATACCGATATAATTCAGTGAGTTTTACATTTGCGGGATATATCTAACCAGGCCTGTTCAGTATATATTTAAATGGATGCATCGTCCTGTGACGTACTAATATATATATAATATATATATATATAATTCTCGAGGAAATTCCTATACCGCGAGTCTCTATAGGCCGGTCTTGCTGATGATGTCGGCGGCTCGCTTTTCTCCCTCGTACTATCTAAACCGAGTCGCCGGGATGATAATATTCCATCCGGCGGACGGATCTTTATGAGAAGTCGCGATTTCCCCGAAATTTTCCAGAATTGAGACGGATCCATCGGAAATTTAACAATGCTCTTCGGCTTGCCCTCTAAACCTGCTGCTCGCACTGCTCGTCCGCATAACGACCGAGTAAGGGTGTACGGTTCCTAGCAAATACTTCACGTGGCCAATGAAGCGCGGCATTACCTATAATATTAGCAATAATGTTTTTTTTTTCGTGTAATTTATTATGAAAAAGGGGGCGCTTGTTAATCGATTGGTAAAAATTTACTTAAACACTCAGCCCCTTCAATATTCCATGTTAAATATTAAGGATTCTTATTGAGCTGCACTGATTGTTGCATTAAAAAATTAGTGCTGAACATGTGTTGAACACGTTTTTCCAAGACGTTTAGTCCCAAGTTGGGTGCGTTTTCATTGTCTTTTCATAGATTTATATTTGCTCTGTCCAATGAGTGGACAGACGGGGCCGCGGTATGTAAAGACGCGATTTTAAAATTTTCAATTCGGATCGTCTTCACTTCCGAATCCAAGAACGGACATCATTTTCATTCAGATGTTAAAATTTAAAAAGTTAATGACCCATACCAATTTCAGCATTTAGAATTAAATTAAAGGTTAGACTATCGGGTAACGAGATATTTGAACGAGAGTTCAATTGCGCAGATCTCGTATATATAAACGTATGTATATGTAAAACTCGTATACTCTTGTACGAAGTACAGATGAACTCTCAAGGCGATCCAGACCAAAGCGCGGTTTATGAAGACTAAGAGACGTGCAATTATATGAAGAAGAAAACAATACGTCTAATAAATTGCGCTTGAAGGATTTTACATGGATTTTATTGATTTTCCCCACTTTCTTTGCGCAACGCTAAACCATTGTCTTATCCAGCATGTTCATATATATATATATATATATATATATATATATATATATATATATATATATATATATATGTATGTATATATCAATCGATTCAGGACAATGTTATTCTGGTTATTACATATTATTTTTATCTCTCTGTTTACGACTGTCTATCTATATCTATTTATCCATCGATCTGTATATATATATATATATATATATATATATATATATATATGCACCACTATGTAGTTACAATACGTCTATCCACTATATAAGCACCGGGATGTTGCATTTTACTGTTTCGAACATTTTAAAAAATTTCTCGCTACAATTTTTACACACACACACACACACACACACACACACACACACAACACCCTAGTCAGGTATTCTTGTCAACGAAATTAATATACATACACACGTAGGTACACTTACACTTTTTCAAGAGTGTTCAAGATCCTTGATGGATGCAGTTTCACAGCATGGGAACGCACGCATACATACTCTCTTAAAAAGGCAGGTATGAATGGGAAGCTTTTTACCATGACTTTGCGACTTCGTTATATGTATATATATATATATATATATATATATATATATATATATATATATATATATATATATACACGGGGTTTGCGCGTCGGTAGATGATAAAATAATTGCCCCGACCGGCGGCGATGGCGTGAAATCTCGAGGAAGGGCGCGCTCGCGCGGCTGCTTTTTAACTTTAAACCCGAGGCCCTTACATATAGCTCGGGAATCGTGTCAAGGACCTGTTACAAGGGCGACGCCTTCGCGTATATGGCAAAGTCAATTTTGAACAACAATCAAAAAAAAAAAAAAAAAAAAAAAAAAAAAAAAAAAACAAAAACAAAAAAAAAATGGAAAAGGAAAAGAAAGAAAAAGAAGAAAAACAACAGCAACAACAACGATCCCGAATTTCATCCCCGCGCTCGTACGCAGTTCGTGTGTATGTGCGTCAGGATGTGTATATATAATATAAGCAGATCGGAGCACGCTCGGGCCGCGTAAAATAAATCAATTTCGCCGGCGCGACCGAGCACGTGAGAGGCAAGCCCCTGCGTGTGCGTAACTGTTATTATTAAATAGTCTTCTATATATACACACACGTACACGCGCGCTCGCGCGCGCACATACACACAAATGTGTATATAAACATGTATATAAATATATATGTGTGTGTATGTGTATGTGTATGTAGTTATATATATATACATATTATACATATATCTCTATATGCATATACGTGAGTATACTCACCGACTCGACGAAGTAAGAATCCCAGAGCTCCCTCAGGTCGCTGGTTCCCACGTCGTAAAATTCCATTCTTGAGGCCGCTCTTCGAGCTCCCTCCTCTCGTCTCCTCGTTCGTTCGTTCTTCTTCTTCTTCTTCTGCTTCTTCTCCTCCTCCTCCTCCTCCTCCTCCTCCTCCTTCTCCGCTCTTTTACACTCGACCTCTCTGCGTCTCGCGCGCGACTCCGATGGCGATGTGTATATAATACACACCGGCGTCACTGGCGGCGATGACGTCCTTTCTCTCGCTCTCTCCCTCTCTCTCTCTCTCTCTCTCTCTCTCTCTCTCTCTCTCTATCCCTCTCCGTACAACAGACGCGTATGTATACTACGTGACTCCAACGTGCCGGCTAGTGGGGGGAGGGTTGGTGGAACTCCGAGCGAGCCGAATCAACGCATCGCGCCCGTAGCGCCTGTATTCCGTGTACGGGATGCTCGACCCTTCTCCCTAGCCGCTTTACCACTGAAAAAATATATGGGCAATGAATATATATGAAATTATATGTGTATACGATATATATATATATATATATATATATATATATATATATATATATATATATATTAGAATACGTGATTGATCGCTTTCGAAATAGACATCGAATCATAAACGAGCTACATATATCTGTGTATGTGTATGTATTATATATTTTACAGAGCCGTGCGATCTCTTGCGGATCAAAAGTGGCACGTTGGCGAACGGCCCTTATATCTCTGTATTCTCCCACCCCTGCCTCCATCGCTACCGCCATGGAATAGTTCGCGTTCCACGCGCGAGTGTGAGAGAGAGAGAGAGAGAGACAGAGAAAGAGAGAGAGGGAGAGAGATTCGCGAATCGCGTCGCGCAGCGATCCTCCGCAGGTATCGTTGCAGGTATAATGTCGCTATTAATAGAAAATAATTAAAGCGACTTTCCGTCCCCGTAAGTAGGCGCTCTCGAACGCCGCGGGAAAGTCAAACTAATGTATATATATATATATATATATATATATATATATATATATATATATATCTTGGGCTCGATTTCTGCATTTCAAGAGTTATAATGCGGCGGGGACGACGACGACAGTATAATACAGATACGTAGGTATATATATATATATATATATATATATATATATATATATATATAGCGTTTTGAAGAAATTATATTGCCCCGATGCGTATAATTAGTTTTCGTTTTTACAGTCCCTCTGCCCTCTCTCTCTGTCTCTCCCTCTCTCTATCCCCCTCTCTCTGCCACATCAACGGATCGTCCTTCTAATGAAGGTGAAACTCCCCGACGCGCCGAGGAGAGCTCTCCGGAGAAATTTCTCCTCTCCTATACACATAATGTATATATATATATATATATATATATATATATATATATATATATATATATATATATATAAGCAGAGGCTTCTGTAAGAGGGACACTCAAAGGATCCAGCGTCAGACAATAGTGATTCATCATACCGGCATTTATACACGTTAATACAACTATTTTGCCATACGCTCCTTCTATATAAATCTCGACGAGGTATAAACAAGTTTTACAATTATTACGTTTTGTAAAACTCTCGCGATTAGCGTGCGATAAATTTTCCAATGATGCAAATTATACACACGTACATGCGCATACGGTGGAATTTACGCAATTTGCGGCGTATAAACTTTTTTCCCTCGCGCAACATCTGTACAGGCACCGTAATCGTATTAATTTTTGCCCCCCCCCGATCTCTGCCGTCGCGTCTTTTCCTCGACAATTGTAGAAATTTCGTTCCGAAGCTCGAAAATACAGGGCGGAAGCATTTTATAATTCTTTGCCAATGACGAATTTATCGATAACGCTATAATAATAATAATAAAAACAACATTATTATACATCGCAGACATATGTGCGTTATGGAAAATAATTTGGAGCGTGTATCCTTTTCCTCGTTTGCTCCGCTCTATACCGGCGCGCTGATAAAAAATATATATATATATATATATATATATATATATATATATATATATTTACAGCTGTCACGCGCTCGTTGTAATATCATTGAAATTACCTGTAACACTTGCGCCGAGAACGACGATAAATAACCTACTAAAACGGAAAATTTTAGTCTCGGTACGAAAATAGTGATGAAAAAAAAAATATATAGAAAACGGAATTCGTCCAAAGTATTGTAATGCCGGGATGAAGTTAGACCGGCGAGACTGACAGAAAAAAAAAAAATAATATAACTGAATAAACGCCGCGTATCGCCAAAATATATCTATGTTTTTTTTGTTCCTTATACAGACACTTTCGAGAATACATAATATATTGTATCCCATCAGTCATTCGTAGAGGTGAATATACGTTATTTAGCTTCGAGCATCGCTTAATAGTTCGCTTCGGCTTCGTGTGCCGAGTACGTACATATAGCTTTATTCATACACGTATCCAATCTATACTCGGGGAAAAATCGTTAAAAATCTCGCGGGTATAATAAGAATAACAACAACAACAACAACAACAACAACAACAACAACAATAATAATGATGATAATAATAATACGAATACGCGCGACTCCATATGAATCTTCCAATTCCATGTGTCACGACGTCATCGTCTCTCGTTGCGCCTCGTTATTTAAATCAAGAAGAAGAAGAGAAGGAGAAGAAGAAGAAGAAGAAAAAGAAGGAAAGAAAAAGTTTACCCAGAGACGGACGAAATGCGACTTATTAACTGCACGACTTGCTTTTCCGCGCGCATCCTTTACGCGGCGAACCACAGGAGCCTCAAATCTCGGCCATACTATATATATGTGTGTAGGCGTGCGTGTGAGCGTGTGTACAGATATATACACAAACACATATATATATATATATACATATATATATATATATACGCTCGTATGTATATATACATTTTTTTAATATAGACACACATTATATATAGCGCGCAAGATCAAAAGCGCCCACTTATCTCATAAAATCACCTCTTTCCCCCACGTCACGCAAGACAGTCACGGAACTCCAAAGTGGAAATGATCCAGCGCGTGTTCAGATCCCATTGGCAATGTATTCGCACCATATATATATATATATATATATATATATATATATATATATATATTGAATTTTTATTAAATATAGTAGGTAGAATGTTAAAATAAAGATACACGAAATAATCTTTTAACATGAACTTTATTCCAAACGAGGAAAGAAAAGACCTCTGTTCAAACGAAAGGACGACACAAGACTCACCACAGTACTCGAAATTGAAAACTCTGCAAGTCTTTGTGGAGGCAATAGTGGACACATATATTTACATCCTTTTATGATACGGTCCAATGTTTAGTTTCAAGTATTTTTTGCTTTATTAATTATAGAAGGCTAAAATAATCTAACAATATATATATATATATATATATATATATATATATATATATATATATATATATATATATATATATATATATATATATTATGTATGTATGTATATGACAATGGTGGAAAATCCAGCGCGACAGCCGCCGCGCCGTACATGAATCGCGTCATCCGAAATCCGCGTTAGAGACCTACTTAGGGGCCGGCTGAGGAGGCGCGCGTGGTGAGATCATCCTCGCGTGCTCGTATACATACACACACGCATGCATACACGTATATATGTAAGTATCTAATATACATACATGAACCTCTCTCCTTCTCTCTCTCTCTCTCTCTCTCTCTCTCTCTCTGTCTCCTTTCCCTCTCTTGCCTCTTTCTCTCCTTCGTCACATCGGCGTCGTTGCGCATGTATATGTATACATGTATCTATATGTATATATATATATATATATATATATATATATATATATATATACACTGAAGTAAGAGCCGCCTCTCTCTCTCTCCCACGTGCGCGCGCGAACCAGCCGCGAAAGTCCGTGTCAATGGACCCTTGTACTTAATAAACGCGCCCGAACGCAAGCTATTGTGCGAACGGGACGCAAAGGCGAGATAGATAAAGAGAGAGAGATAATATGTGTGAAAGAGAAAGAGAGAGAGAGAGAGTAGGAGAGGCTCTTTAAATTTTGCCGGCGCGTATTATTACGCGGAGAGCATTTTCGTTTCGTATATTATATACGCGGTCGCGACCGCTGATGCGGTTGGAAACATTCGTTTATATACATACATACATACACAAATATATGTAGAAAATATTAGAAATTAGAACCGAGAATATTATAATCTATTGAATCTGCCTGACCGAGTCATTTCGTTCCACTGCCCCCGTCTTGAGGCTCATGGAGATAATGTTGAGTTTTGGTTTCAAGAAGCGCAAATGAGAGGAGAACGTTACAATTTATACATCGATGCTCGTGGAAACGAACATGTGTAACATCTAATGCAACTTGGATCAGTTTTATGATACATACACGTACATAACATATGGATATGGCCGATTTCTTTGGTGGGACCGATAAAACGTCATGGTCTGTGGAAATTCGTTCGTATATCTATTTACATCTAAATATATATAAATATAAAAATTAAGTTTTATACGGTTTGTTACGGTTACGGTTTCAAAAAAATGTTACGGTTCAAATGTTACGGTTTCGAAAAATCGAAAGTTATTAATTCAAATTAAACCCTCGGTAATAAATCCAAACTATTTTTTTTCTAAACCGGGTACATGTAAGTTATCGAAAAATAAAAAAAAATAAATTTTGCTCGAAGACGAAGCAGAAAATTTGTTAATTAAAATGAACAATTAGACGATAAATTCAAAATTATTCCAATTTCATTGAAAACATCACCAATTCTATGTACAAGAAAAATTCAAATTTGAGTCGACAATGCAGTCAGAACTGATATCCCTTCTCGTTTCTTCGATCGATCTCGAATTTTTTTCCGCTTTGCAAAGAGAAAAATGATAAATAGAACAGTAGACAGCGTAGTTGTGTAGGCATACGCATATATATATATATATATATATATATATATATATATATATATATTTAAATGTATGCACAAAACAATGTGTGCAAGAGCTCGTGTATATGCGTATCATAAAAGAGCGGAGAATTCAATTCGCGATAACGTGAAAAAAAAAAACATATATACGTACAACACATGTATGAAGGAGCATAGGAGAACCCCCCCCCCTCCGTCGCGAAGTCCAAGAGAGGGAAATGCGTGCGCGCATGTGTGCAAGAAAGAGGGGTTATGGGGCGAGCGGGGAGGGGGAGGAGGGCCGTGCAAACGCAAAGGCTATGGCACACGCACGACTGAAAATAGAACGCGAGGCGGAAATGCAGCGGCCGCGACGGCGAACTACGATTATATTATTGTGTCGCGCGAGTTGCGGATCGCGGGGGCGGCGCGGCGCGGGACGGATGGCGCGAGGGGGGGAGGGAGGTGCACGGCGCTGGCGCGCGCCCGCTACACGCACGCCGTCGGTTCTGCGACCGCGAGAAGCCTTATATATATATATATATATATATATATATATATATATATATATATATATATATATACATATCACACCGTGCAACGAAGGAATTATTGCCGATTAAATCGCGCCTCTTATAAGTCGAACTCGGGAGAGGGTTTTTGTGTATATGTACATACGGGGTAGAGAGTGGGGGGGGGGCGGTCGCAGAAGTCGAAGAAGCGAAGCGATCGTGAACCGGTTCGCACTGTACATTATAATATATGGGAATATATCTGGTGATCCTCGCGCTCCATATACCGATCGGGCTTAATATGCCGGCATGTATATAACGCGTGTGCGCGAGTCGCTCCCCCTCCTCCTCCTCCCCACCCTCGCTCTACATATATCATCGTGTCTGGCTGGTAAAATTAAAAAAAAAATTAATCAATGACGAAAACGTCGAGTCTCTTTTTTTTTTTTTTTTATTTTTCTTAAGAAGATTAGGGAAAAGATAAAAGGCAAGAAGAAGTGATTAATGCACGCGTATCGATACATAATATGCTCTCCAGTGTAGATAACGCGTGGGAAAATAAGGGTTGTGAAGCATATTATACATATACACGTATATATAGAGATTCTCTACAAGATGTCGGCTTTTACTAATGCCAGATTAGATAAGCGAAGATCGAGGTGTAGAGCTGTCGATGATAAATGCCCGATTTAAAAGAAGAAAAATTCTATATATGTATTTTCATAGGTCGGTATATAGATATGTATATATATACGTATACATATATATATATATATATATATATATATATATATATATATATATTCGAAACAACCTTTGCAGAACGAACGAATAATGAGAAGAATAAAGAAAATTTATTATGGTGAAATAAACATGGAGCCTATTTTAGCTACTTATTCGAAAACGACCCAACCTAACCTCCCTGCGCGCTCACCGCGAGGAAGCCAGCCGCGTGAAAATCGCACTTTTTTCCCATTCTACGACGCCCACACGCATCTTCGTAAACGAAACAAAAGATAAAAAGCAAAAATACAAACGCCAATACGACGAGACGCTTGGCTAAGCCGCCAATTCGCGAAATTCCGGCTCGACGTCGCGATTCGCGCGCGAGAAGCCGGCGATACCGTCAACAATATGTTAGGGTACTGGGGGGCGGATAATCGCGGTCGCGCCTCGCTCGCGCTAGCGCCCCGGTATTTCGCCAAACAGCTGGAGGCTCATACGGAGCGCGCGGGTTTCGGGCGCGAATTGGCGACGAATCGACGAGGCTCGACGAAGGCTCGCGGGATTGGCGACCGGGATGGAGTATGAAAAAGAGAAGAAGAAATGAAGGAAGCAGTGGACGTGAGGGGGACCGGTAGTGGATGCCGGATGTATATACGCGCACCACACGTTCGCGTACGCGTATATCGGCACGGCCATGCTCGCTAAGTGTATATATATATATATATATATATATATATATATATATATATATATATATATATATATAGGCCGACCCGATGGTGCGTTTGATTCAGGCATCTTAAACAGCCTTTCGCAGTGGCCGAAGAAGATTTATATATATATATATATATATATATATATATATATATATATATATATATATATATATATAATATAGAATATAGAACTCCTCATGCTCGGATCGGTACATCGCGGCGGCGGCTGCTGCTGCTGCTGCAGCGGCGGCGCCGTGCTCGAGCGAGCAGCAGCGCGGCCGAGTATATACTTTCCCAAAGTCCCGCTACTATATGTAATATACTTTCGTCCCTGGTGCGCACGACCGCGTTGCCCGACCGGCTCGGCGAGGCTGCGTCCCTCGTGCCATGCCTCGTTCCCTCTTCTCTCTCTCTCTCTCTCTCTCTCTCTCTCTCTCTCTCATTCTCCTTCCTTCGCGTCCTCCCGAGCTCCTTTTTGAACGAATTCGGACCCTCCATCCCCACCCCTCCCCACCTGAACGCGAGGGCAAGGAACCCTCGAATGTTTCGAGAGCTCCAACAGAAAAAAAAAACAAATTCCAACTCTCCATCATTTTTCTAACGAGAATCGTAAGCTTCATGATGTTGTAAATGGAATTGTTTATATATATATATATATATAATAATCAAATTATAATCATCCTCCGAGACCGCCAAATTAACCAGCTGTCTCCCGTTTCCCGCAATAATAATCATAATAAGAACAATACAACAAACACTACGACGACAATAATGGTAAAATTAGCATAAATAGCAACGTAATGGAAGAAAAAAATACGAATAATATAATAATAAAGCATTCTCTAAGCCCCCCCCCCTCATTCGCCGCCATCTATCTTCGTCTCTTTCGCCTCGTCCGCGCGTGCTGCGGAGTTTAAAATCCGACGCGCGGAACTCAATATATTGGCGCTTCCGAGGGAGGCGCACACGTGATCGGAGCCGGCTATAAATATATACACCTACATGCACAGATGTTTGGAAGAAAAAAAAAGTGGAAAATGAATGAAAATCGAATTCGCCCGTCTCGTGTATAGTCGCGCCTTGGCATTATCATCGAACGACTGCTGGTAGATATATATATATATATATATATATATATATATATATATATATACGCACGCGCGCGCGGGGGGTACCTCACCGAATCGCGGCTCCGGCCTAAAAATATCCCCCGTACGACTTCCGCGGACTTCCCGTCGATATTTCGTTTATACATAGGTATGCTCGTATACGCGCGCGCGTGTATGTGCACATATATATATATATATATATATATATATATATATATATATATATACACATACACGTATAAAGGCGATTCGCCGGGAAGCTCGGGCGCGCACGCGGCCGACCGCGCCGCGGAACATATGGTGGCGGAGGCCGACGCGGTACGGGTGGGTGGCGCGTGCCGGCCGCCTCCCCCTGCCAGGGTCTCCTTCTTTCACTCTCTCCCTCCCTCTCGGTCACTCTTTCTCTTACCTCGTGGCCGGTGCAGCAGCCCGCCTGGACGCGAGGACCTGGCCGTCGATCGTTTCTTTCTCCGCTCACCCGCCGCCTGGCTTTTTCGCACTCTTCTCGCCGATTTCACTCGGATCGATCCGTCCTCCCTCTCTCCTCCCTCCCTCTCTCTCTCTATCTCTCTCTCGCCTTCGTGCTCGCTTACTGCTGATGGCGCGCGCGCGCAGGCACGCACGCGGCTCTACGTATATCAGGACGTATGTGTGCAATCACAGCGCGTCCGCCTCGGCGTGCGTGTACACACTGCGCCCGCGCGTCCGCTCCGCTCTTTTCGCGAGCGCCTTATGCAGATAAGCGCAGCCGCGATACCGCTGCAGGCCTCGCGGGGCGACGATCGCGCGAGGGGCCCCTATGCACGCGCACAATATGCTCACTGTGTACTCGTTGCGGCGCGATGCAATGACCGACGCGCGTACGTATCATCGAGTGGGCCAAACACAGGGCACGTACACACACATGCACAGACACACGCACGGGGAAAGTATGCCGGGGGGGAGGAGGTGGAGGGCGAAATAAAATAAATATGGTCTGTATGTATGTATAAAATATATATATATACACCTATATAGGGGGTGGAGATTGGACCGTGCACGATTGATATGTGTATATATATAGATATATTCTAATATTTACAGTTGTGTATATTAAAGAGACACTCGCGTTTAGATATATATATACATATATATATAAATATATATATGTATATATACATATATATAGATACACTGCGCGCCGCCGCTGTTACTACTGACGATGATCCTCGCGCACACTCCAACGCGATGCCGGCTCCGCTCCGATCGCTCCCTCTCCCTGACCCTTCCCCCTCTCGTACGCTCTCTCACTCACTCTCTCTCTCTCTCCCTCTCTCTCTTTCTCTCTCTCCCTCTCGCGGGCGCTTCGTTGTTTTTTTTTCGCCGCTGCCCCTCTTTCCTCTATATATCCCTCGCGCGCTCGCGGTGCACCAGCGCGCACACCAACAGCAGAGATGAGAGCTTCTTCTCTCTCTCTCTCTCTCTCTCTCTCTCTCTCTCTCTCTCTCTCTCCCTCTGCTTTACTTGTATATAACTAAGTGCATATAATATGCCGCGCGTGTATTACCTTATACCAGCATATATATGTGTAACAGCTCGCCGGCTCGCCGGTCTGCGGGGAAGTGGCCACTGCTGCTGCCGAGCACTGCACGCCCGTGCATTAACCGGGGGGCTCGGCCGCCGATACTGCAAGCCACCGGCCTCGCTCTCTCTCTCTCTCTCTCTCTCTCTCTCTCTGCCTCTCCGCGGAATCTTCTGCTAGGCGCTTTATTATGCACTGGACGACGGTGCGTGGAAGTGTGCGGCGCGCCTGTACCGGAGTCGGCTCGAAGCGCCTATGGGCGTGTCCTTTACGAATTTGCGCGCCCCCTCCCCTTGGAATGTCGATGCCCCCATTTAAAGGGTGGCCGTATTAAACGACGCCCGGCCCGCGCGTTTAAAGGGGCGCGAGCAGGTTGCGCGCGACACCGGCTAGTTCCGTGCGCGTACGTACCCCAGGTAGAGCTCGCCCGTTTCGTCGCTCTCTATCCTCGCGCACTGTCGTCGCCGTGCGATCGCCCCTTATCTGGCAATAATGACAATAACATCGGCAATGATGATGATGATGATGATGATGATAATAATAATAATAATATACAAGCAAGACGAAAAAAAAAAAAATAGAAGACGCGTCCGAGCGCACGTGGTATTGCGGCCGCACTGCGGTCACACGGCGCTCCGCTGACCGAATGCGCGTGCGTCGGTTCGCTGCTGCCCCTATGTACATATACATACACGGTATATAATACACAATATGTAATCGCGCGCCCGCGCCCGCGCGCGATAGATAATACGCGGGCGGCAGGGTCGGGGAGGGAGGCAGAGAGAGTGAGAGAGAGAGGGAGGGAGAGAGAGAGAGACGGGGATAGCGAGCGAGCGCTCGCCGACGCCGCCGACGCCGCCGTCGCCGCCGCGCCGCGGCGAGAGAGCGAGCGCGAGATTCGACCAACCAACGTGAACCACCTGTTACTAGCGGACCGGACTTCTTTCGCATCGCCGCGCCGCCACCGCCGGCGGCGATAGGACGAGATGGGGGCACTGGCGCGTTACTTACATTACAGGGACGAGCGACCCCGGGTAGACTCGTCTATCTATCTCTCTCTCTCTCTCTCTCTCGCTGCGTATGTAGATGGGTACGGTGCGATAGTGTGCGTGAGCGCTCGCGCGCACGCTTGTGTGTAGGTATGCGCGTGCGTTCCGCTACGACAGCGCCGACGCCGCCGAGCTTCCCGGCGGTGGCGAGGAGAAGCTGCTGGGCGCACCTCCCGGTGAATTACTGTATACTTTGTGCAGGGGCGACTTTTCGCTTGGGCCTGTCACGGGCCTAAAGGGCCCCATTGAGCTGCGGGGGCGAGGGCCGGTCCTATTGGACAAATGTGAAATCCCATGAAAATTCGTAAAAAAATGCATACTTTAATGTATATAGCATATTTTATGGAAAAATAACTCGTGTTCGTGTCAAATCTACTGATCATTTTATTGTAGAAAGATCAAATAAATTATATTAGGTTCAATGCTATAACGTAAATAGTAACTTATTTAAACGATTCTGTACACTGCGTTTTAATTATATATATATTTAAATCTGACTGTAAAAGTCTTAATCTAATTACAGCTCTTATAAATATAAAAAAAGCTCTTATAAAAACTACTAAGAAAGTTGAACAAAATCTTTATCATAATCTTACTCGAATGTTTTGATTCCAATTACACAGGAAAATCTGTAAGGAGTCAATGCGTCGGTATTGTAATTTAACATTTGCTCTGCATCATCTACCCAAGATCTTTTTTAATTAAAAAAAAAAACTATGATCTAGTTATATATTTGATAAATCGATGTAAATCGCGCAGTTTTTATTTATTCCTTTGCAAAGCTGTTTACGAACGTTGAAATGGCCGCTGAATTAGAAGTTATACATACAGATTAAAAGTATCGTCCTGTCGTTTTGTATAAGTACTTGGCGTAATGATTATATATCATCGGACTTATACACATATACAATCTTCATCATAAAATTACGGTTATCCAAAAAGGAGAAAATATTAAATTCACTGATTAGAGTGAAATGATGTTATTCTACTTTTGTTAATTTATACATTCGAATAAATTATTTGTGCAAGACAAATAATTTTAATAGATCAGGCATCGCCTCCACGAGAAGAAACATACTCTAAACAATGAAATTAATGTTTTCATTGACCGAAGACATTTTCATCGAGCTACAAATCTAGTCTCGATTAATGTAAAGAGCATCGAAGAAAAAACAATTTCTAAAAAAAACTTCTTTAGAATAGAGGGACCGACGCTTCATGTAGGAATAGGGCCCGGTAGCCTTGAAAGTCGGCCCTGACAACGGCTACATCGACGCGCACGTGTGTTGGTTATCGATTCAAACCGCCCGCATACATTGACCTATTCGACTTGAGAGTGGAAGAGGAGGGGGAGAAAGAGAGATAATAAACCTATATAGGTATATGCCTCTAATACCGAGGAGGGAGAGAGAGAGAGAGAAAAGCCTCGGCGCTGATGGGTATTTCGGAGGCAGCAGCGCATCTCAGAGAGAAGACGCCCACGGAGAGAGCCGTACGCATCGGTTTATAGGGGAGGGAGAAACTTTTCTCTGCCTCTGCACGCGGCTGGAATGCGGGGGGTTCCTTTTTTTCTTTTTTCTTTTTTTTTTTCTTTTTTTAAGGACTGACGCTGCGTCGGGAGGGAATATTTTCCGAGGGGGAGGGACGGGGGCAGACGGGACAGGTTTCCCTCTTCCCTACCGTCCCCCCGTCAAGGGTTTCTCTCGAAGGGACCGGCGCTCGGGCGTAGAAAATCTTCATCTCCCATGCGTACGGAATTTACTCACCTGCCCCGATGCCGCGGCCCGATGATTCTCGGAAGGCGCCGCGCACAGAAACGCGCGGGGAGAGATCCCTATCGCCTATCGGAGCGCGACGGGATCGGTTCCGCGCTGCACCCCAAAAATTGTTTTCCAACGTTGCGCGTATACCGCGCTTTGATTTAAAGCACAAAATTGGCTTTTAAACGTTTGACCCGAGATTTATGGCGCGATTCTAAGTCCCGATCAGTTGGGCAATTGTCCCAAGGTTATTGCCTCGAAATTGCCTAAGATGCGTTCTATTATATATATATATATATATATATATATATATATATATATATATATATATATATATAGAGAGAGAGAGAGAGAGAGAGAGAGAGAGAGAGAGAGAGAGAGAGAGAGAGAGAGAGAGAGATACAAGTACTTAAAATTTTGGAGCAAAAGTTGGAAAAATAAGATCTTAGAGACTTTGCTCCAAAATTTAATTTTTGTTTTATCTTATAATGGAGCTCCGTTGGAGAAGAGTCATCCCCACCACTGAAAATTTCGCATTAAAAATACATATAATCTACATCTGCATTTTAATAAGCTCCATTATTTTTTTAATCGAAATCAACTAAAATATTTCATTACGATAAACATTAGAAAATTTATATATTCGTGTGTTCTGAAGGAACTATTTAAAAATGTCTCTATAGGATAAAACGTATTGGAATTACACCTCTATAGGCATTAAACTAATAAATGTTTTTATCGGTCTTTACGATCTTTTTTATAACCTAATATAACTATATATCCATCGACATTAATATTCAAGTTTTAGTACGAAATATATTATACTATATATAGATTAATAATATTAGAAATATAATTATCACCACTATTTAAAAATAATTATATTTCGTAGGTTGTAAACTATATTAATTAGCCATTAATAATTAAAATGTCCGAAATGGAAGAGGTAATTATGTTATTACACTGATTTCATTTATATATATATATATATATATATATATATATATATATATATATATATCTGCATAAATCATAAATAATATTTTTAAATAAGTAAAACGACTATAATAAATACTTTAAACATATATACCTCGAAAAATTATATAAATTTAGAAAATTCGGAACATTAAATTAAATTTATTAGTTGCAATATAAATGCGCTTAATTAATTCCCACTCTCCTGAAGTTTAGTCATTTAATTGAAAAGATCGCACAAGAGAGTACGTGTTTCTTTAATTGAAATCTGAATTATACGGCTGATTGAAAAAGCGAAACGGGACCGCGCAAATATTGGAGACATTTTAGATCGAGACCAAGCATCTGACAACAGCGCGATTAATTTCGTTATCCGATTATTGTAGCTGCGGAAAATGAGCACATTTCCTTGGATATTTTCTGGTCTTGCGACTGAACAACTGTTGCGCACGTTTCTTAACGAGAGCCACGCTCGACACTGACCGTTCGTAAATTAACCCATAAGCTTGAAAACTAACGTCGAAATTTTAGAGTTCGATCATCTAGCTATACACACACACGCGCGCGCGCATGCGTGCGAGCGTGTGTAAAAGCCATATACAGTTTTCGACGCGCAACATAACGAACCGTGCAGTAAGTTTTTCGCGCAATCGAATAAAGTTACAATTTTGAAACGCATATAATTATACTGCGCACGTTGTATGAACTTTGATTTATTAATAATATAATAAAAAAATTCGACACGTGTTATATATATAGAAGTTCCATAGAGTGACCGTGCTTGTAAAATGCGCTCAAGATAGTTTTCGTTCGGTGCGCGTCGATATGGATTACGAGGGTGTGCTTCAACGAATTGATCTTCGCTGCTCGCCAATTTCATCCGCGTATTAATATAGGATCTGTCGACTCGACAGCGGATCGAAAAGGCCTGCATTTGCATACACGCGCGCGCGCGCGCACACACACACACACACACACACACACACACACACACATGTCTATATACAGATTTTGCTTGTAATTACCATGCTCATTGCAGGGACAATGGGACACGGGCGGGAACTTTGCCGCTCGGCTTGTATACGCTATATGTATTTACACTTCTTCGCGGCAATGTACCGGTGATCGGGAAAACGAATCGGCGACAATAATGACATCCTGGCGTGCGAGGCCCGATCCGCTCGCCCCGCCACTATATACCGGCGCGATATACACCGTAAGCGATATATGCGCGGACGCGCGGAGATTCCGCGCGCTGCGCGTCCCATCTCCGTATTGGTGTGAATTTTTTCTTCTCGCGTCACGTGCATATAATTTGTATCACAAACGATACCCTAACCTGCATCCACTGTCACGCGCGTGAAAGCGAGTAAAAAAGCTGTATGTGCATCTGCCGGGTATGTGCGTAATTGATAATCTCAGTGGCGAAACGTTATCGTACATATAGTATGAAATTTTGGCCTCTCCTTGGCCCCCTGCGCGCGTCCATTAGCTATCAGGCGCGGGCGCGTTCCCGCATTAATTACGAGCGCTATATGCATGCTGGGGCTACCTATATGTAAGTGAAACGACCAGTTTAACGAGGATTTAATAAGGGTCGCGCGCTCAATTTCAACGGTCAAAAGTACATTATGTGTACGTATATATATATACGAATCGCTGATCACGTCTCATTCATTCGTTGGCACATTTGTAGAATCGCGCGGAAATCTCGGGTAGAACGTTACCATGAGCTCTTCGTTCATTTGCGTTGATCTATCTACATAATATTGTACTCTCGGCAGTTTTCGAATATTGCCGTTATAACACGGCTTATATATCCGGGCTACTCAGAAATGGACTGCGTTTAAACCGTGCGCTGCAGTATCATTAGTTTTACCCTACTATGGATAATATTATATATATATATATATATATATATATATATATATATATATATATATAAACATCCATATATTAAATGAAAAAATAAAACTCTATAATTTGAGATCTTTTTTCATGTGACATTTTTTTTAATCTAGATATTATTTAACTTGAACTGTTTAGAAAATGTTTAGAACATGAATTGATTAATTTGATGCTCTAAATTTCGAACAAAAAAATGGCCATTGCTGTTGGTCCAGTTTTACACATGAATGAAGCACTATTTTGCATCTGTTTATGACAATAAAAAATGCTCAAAATGGCTCGATACTGCTACAAAGGTCCATTTATGGAGCATAACTTGGGTGTAAATAATGACGATAAAAATGAACTGTCCAATTGTCGGACAATTCTACAAACTGGTCAAAAGAGTTTTTAGATCATGCATGCATTAACCATTTTTTAAAGAGTAAAAATGTGCAAATAATGATCAATTACTAGCCAATAGTACCCTGGTGAAAATAAACTTACATAAGCGCGTGGATTGCGCATGAATATATGCGTATGTATGTGCAGGTACATTTTTGGTATTTCTTTTTTCATTGTAAATCGAGTATACATTTTAATGCATAATGTTTAAGACCATCATACAATTAAATGAACGAAATATATGAAAATTGTACGTCTATTTATCTACTTATAGAATATAATATATACAGTAAAATGTATACCAATATATGAGTTACAGATCTTGGTGAATTCACTTGATTTCGAGTATAAACGTAAGACAATTTTATATATACGAGAAAGTAAATATATTTTCTTCTACTATTTTTGGAGCATTCATGGGACTTAAAAATGATTTAATTTATTCGCTATTCTTGAACATCAGTTTTTGGGTAATTTATTATTATTAAAAAAAATAGTCTTGCGCTTTGACCATTTATTTGGACAGTTACCAAGGTGTTATGTGGGCATTTGCAATGTAAACATTTTTTGGGTATTATAACTGCCCGAAACTCGCTCTTCTGTACGTTAAAATTCTGAGATTTCTTCTAAGGACAAGACTTTTGCATTAGTAATTCGTGACACCAATATCGATTCTATATATATACGTAAGGCTCAAAAAAATTTCAAAAAAATTGCAATGAAATAGCAATGTTTTAAAGTAAAGAAGCTAATAGGCATTATTAGATATGTCTAATCTAAGAGAAGCAAAAAGGATACTAATCGTACAGTAAGTCGGAGATCGAATACAATGATAGTGTGATACATCAGTGTTCTGCATTTTTCTAGCCACGACAATTGCGTGCATCAATTAATTGTGATGAACACCCAATGACGGTCGCATCTTTCATCGGCGCGTCCATTCTATATTTTCATGCTGACAGTGTCGTTTTTTAAAAATTCCCGGAAAGTCGTTACTTGATTATATATGATTATTATTATATTATATAGCGATATAAGTATATATATTCAACATTAAGAAAATTTTAAAGGAGAAAGAATAGTAGTACTCTGATGAAAAAAAAATTATTTGTAACTCATGCATATACTATAAATATTTAATATTTAATATTCGTTGTTTATAGGGGAAGATTTTTTCAATCTTATGAATGAGTCGTTGAAATCGACTCATAATATAGTGCTCATCCATTCTCTAGCGACTGGTTCAACGCGGCGAGGTGGGTGTGGGGGGGGGGGGGGGGGGTAGAAGTTGCACTCGTCAGGTGGAAACTTTTGGAAACTATGTTTTAATTGTTTACATGAAATTATTCACAGATCCAATTTTTTTTTTAATTTGCAATAATTTATTGGAAGAAATTACAAATTATTGATACTTCGATAATCTTTCGTCTGGTATCACGATCCACTGATGGAATTCCCACAGAAAGTTCATATGTATATCGCCGACAGCTAAATATAGTAATATAATCAGCGTCTCTGCTTTGTTTTATATTAAAAATTATCCAGCGATTTTGCCATTTGATTTGTCAATATAACCTCGCAAACATTGACCAAAAAATGCAATGTTTAGACAACTATTGTCCTGTGATTTCCGTTTCGAGCCCATACAGCTTCTATATCCATCACGCGTGGCTTTCGCGCGCGCTTCCGTTTTCATCGATGGCGTCATGATTGGCAAAGTTTCATTCGAAACGGGATTCAACTTTTATCATAAACTATCATTTAAAAGCAGAAAATTCGACTTGATTCTAAGAAATTCTAGCGGAATCGTCGGCCAGTTGCATTTGGAGTGGAAAATGGCAATATAAAACTACATATATATGCACGAGAATAACGAGCTTACTTTATATGTTTATGCACAATTCTTTTCAGAATAATTGGTAATAATTATAATTAAACAAAGAGATAAGAATCGTATGGGACGGAGAGAAGGAAAAAGGTTACCCTCTTAAATTTGTATACCTATAGCTATACAGCAAATTTAATAGTAAGTATAAATATATATAGTTTGCCGGTAACCTAACTAAGTACCACTTAACGTCCTGCTTTCTTCTTTATTAAAATGAATTGCAAATTACCTAATAGTAAATTTATCTGCAGGACGAACTTATGCGCGTCAGGTCGTCGATAATTGACCAGAATTTTTCGTGTATAACTAAAACCTTTTCTATACGCATAATCGCTTTTAACTAAATAGGTAGAATATGCTTTCGTTAATAACAGTAAAGCTTTAGAGCACATTTACGGTGAGATTCGAGAGTAGAGACATATACACGACCTTCGAGATCAGTCATTTAAGATTAAAAATAAAAATAAAATAAAAAATTATCGGCCAAGAAGTCAGTCAAGATTAAATTTGATATCTTTCTTAAGAATGGAGTTAAGATTGTAACTATTGATACACTTTTTTTGTAAAAACAATACATACGTGAAAGGTTATATTTTTGTTTAAAAAAAAAAGACAAGATTTAATAAAAGATTTTGTTCGCTATATTTTTATAAATTTGATTTAAAGACGACGAACTAATGTTTTTATTTATAAAAGCAAAATTAATGTTAAAATATTATCTAGTAAGCGACGACCCCTGTCGTTCGGGGCCTCGGGCTCGTAAAAAATTTCGTATAATAAATAGAATAATTAACAATTGTGTGTGTGTATATATATATATATATATATATATATATATATATATATATATATATATATTAAACAAATGTATATGTTTGTGCATAAACTGTAAAACGGGCAAATCTAATTTTTAGTTATACACAACATTTTCCCGCTAATTTAATTCTTCTAAGAGATCTTTATAGACATCTAAATATTCAAAATAGCAAAATGAAATAGAACAAAACATTATAATTAATTAGTTACATAAATTCTAAATTCAACTTTGAATAGGTATAACATATTAATAATTAATCTGATTTTATATTGCAATAACTTGATGTTAAATATTTGAATATTATAAGATAAAATGAAAAAGAATGAAAAATTAATAGAAAAGAAAATTACAATTAATAATAAAAGGTGAAAAATAGTATTAGGCTTCTCTTCAAAAGAAGTTTCTAAATATAATTGGATAGCGTAATAATTAATTTGAAGAAAAAAAATGTATAAATCTATCATTAATATATTTTAGTCGTAATCATAAAATTAAAAATATTCAATCGTAATTTAAAAGGGATTAGAAGTTATATCAAGTTAATTTTATATAGTTATTAAAATAACAGTTTACGAAGACAGGATCATTCTAGGGAAAAAATGTTTTATTTACGCTAAATATACTAAAAAAAAGTAAGACGATTCTGAAGGGAATTATTTTTGACTGTTATAATAATTAATAAAATATTTTTAAAAAAATTGAATAAAAAAAAATTTCAAATGAAGGTAAACTTGAAATTAACTTGCTGAAGATCAAAGGCGTATCTTGCGATTTTTGATATTTTTTTCGTAAGTACGATAATATTTAGTGTATGAATTTTTTTTTAAAAAACATTGTTTTTACGTTTATGACTTCCTGAGATAAAAATGCGATTTCTATCAAAGAAACAGAGCTTTGCACATTTGCAATACTGAAAACGTTAGTACCTGAGACCTTTACTGATGTCTTTTGCTGCAACGTCAACCTACGCAAACGAGCTTCAATTATGAATAGTACGTACTATGATTCAAATTAATTGAAGTGTATAGTATTTACTATAAATAATTATATTTATATATATATATATATATATATATATATATATATATAATATTAGCCCAAAGGTAACATCTAGTGACTAACAAAAGAGGCACCTGCGATTAAGTTTATTTGTATAAAATGTTCAAATATATGACTGTAACCTTTTAATTTTAGGAGCTTTTATACAAAAAGGAAAATAGTAAAATTTGTTATCCGTATCTCATTTCTTTAGAATAGTATAACGAAAAATCCCTTACTAAAGAGATATAGTTATTTAAAACAAATCATTACATAATAATAAGCTTCAGTTTTAATTAATTAATGATTAAATTAACAATAAATTAATCATTTGAATATTGTTTCTGTATTGATCACAAAATAGAATAGGGGACAATTTATACTCATATCGATGCAATTATAAAACAGCTAAGTGTGCAGATGTACTGTCCTCAGATAGTTTTTCTGCCGTTAGGTTGCGGCAGTTGGCATGGAGGTAATTTTATGAAATTTGAAAAAGAATAGAAAAGCTTTATTGAAATAAATTAAGTAATTAATAATATAATTAAAAGAAAGGTTTTTATAAATATATTAGAATACTTAAATCAGTTTAAATTCGTTGAATTGAAATATGTCATATAAAAGCATAAAATGCAACATATTGACAATATCTAATAACCTAAAACACATTCGAAACCTTGTGTATTTTTTAAATATTCCACTTTTTTCTAGTATACACTTTGTAGTCTACATTTTTGTAGGATATAATAGCTGCTACATAAGACAATATTTTACGTAATATTTTTTGCTAACTATTCTGGAGCTTTAATTTTATAGACAGTTCGAAAAATAGAACTATTTATTCGTATACTTACATTGTAAAACCAACATCTATTATTACAGTATCCAAAAGTGTCAGGTTTCAACAGTAATTATAGAAATGATTATTTCTTTTAAAATATTGCAATAAAACATTATTACTCGTTAAACAAAATTCTTAATACACACACACACCCACACACACACACACACACACACACACAAAAGTGAAAACTGCTCTTTCCATGTATGCAAAATAACTCTTGCTTTTCATTGTACAAGAAGAATTTCAGATCATCAAAGAATAAAATACTATTCTTAATGTATAAGAAATTGTTTACGTATGAGATAGCGTAAGGATTCTTTCTTCTCCATGCAACTCTAATAAGCAAAAATAATAATTTCCAATATAGTTATATATGTAATATAGTTGATAATAGGTTATTTTATAGTATATACGATGTTCGTATGTCACATATATAATATTATATATAATTCTATAGATATAATAGATTATATAATAAATTATGCGATATTCAAGAACGCACTAATAATGCCCGCTTGCTAACATACCGTCCCATTTGGCAAATATAAACTGAAACATTTTGTATTCTATTTTTTTTTATTCCTAAAGGCATATTCAAATATGCCGAATATTACTAATTGTTTTTCTTCTCGATATACAAAAAATCATAATGAAAATCGGTCCAGTAGTTTACGAGTATGCAGAAAGCTCATATTACTGAATAGGAAATTTTAGCTCAAAATTTTTTTTAATCAAGAATTCTAAGGTTCGTTAAGTTAAGAGTTCTAAGTTTTTATGTGTGTTTGAAAATGACGTATACGGTGTTCCGTAGTAATCCGATAAGTAGTCATCAGACCTTAGGACATAGATAGAGGCTGCCTATCGTGTTAAAACGCTGAAGAATAATGCGAGAGAGATGTCCGAATTAAGGGTTTGGTAGTCTCTCTCTCTCTCTCTTCTCTCTCTCTCTCTCTCTCTCTCTCTCTCTCTCTCTCTCGCGTGCGCAATTAGTGTGATTATTTGAAAGTTTCTGGTTAAAGCCGCCCACAAAGCGCAAGAAAGTAAAGAAGAGGCAAGAAGCAGACAAAGCGAGTTAAGCACACGTCCGAACTTTCTACCAATTACAGAAATTGTGCGATAGAGATAGGAAGATCCCATAACTCGGACCTCTATCTCCGATGTTTCCTCCATATCAGATACCTATGTGACATTCGTTGATTAGCTGTCGTTTATTTTGTGTCTAAATCAAAAATGAAGAGCATAGAGAGCACGACAGTAGCGCTTGCGTATAGTTAGAGAAAGATATACGTAGGTTAAAAAGAGAAAGAATACTAAAAGAAACCGCCAAGAAGCGGCATTGAATTTTACTGGATAAAATTATTTACAATATTGAATAATTATTAAATGCCTTTATAAATTTATTAATGATTATTTTTAAGACAAAAAAATATAATTGGGTAAATATTAAGAAGATCGACATTCAAAATCTGTACTAAAGCAGTGATGAAATTTCTAAATTTTGTTAATTTTTTCAGACAAATAGTAGGTTGCAACACAAAGTACTGTACAACTTTATATATGAAAGGATTTAATATGTTTAAAATCCCTATTGAATCAAAGAGAGGACAAATTTGGCTTCATAATATTAATAGAGAATATTAGGTTGCTATTAAATTTGTATAAAATTGAATAATATGCAAATATTTATAAAAGTATAATTTCAAAAAAACAACATACAAAAATTTCTAAACAAGGTTTTTTGTTTCTCTTTTAGTAACATTTTACGGAGGATAAATAGTATAAAGCTCGTTCAAATTTTTCTGTGAACTTGAATGTCAGTTCCGTTTTTAAGACAAGATGGCAAGTTATAAGATCACAATTTAAAATTTTTTAGTTAAAAGCTCAGGAGTATGAAGAGTAGAGAGAAGTAGTAAAAAATCCGCGAAAATCGTATCAAACTATAAGGCGGGACTTCGGGAAAGAATTGGCCGTAAGGTGGTGACACCCTGTGAGGTGCTCGTTTATATGTATATATTTGGAGAAAAGAAAGTGGGGGTATGCAGCGAGCGTGAAGAGAAGGGAAAATTAAGTCTCTCATCCCCTACTCTTGCTTTATTTCTTCCCCTTACTATTTTGGCTCTTGCTCTCTCGCTCGCTCTCTCTCTCTCTCTCTCTCTCTTTCTCTCTGTTCCACGCATAACTATCGAGAGATTTCCAAGCAAGCTACATCTATCGGACAGATCTAAACTATCATCTCCGGCTAATTTTTGATGAGTTTATCCCATGTAAAGCGAGCGGACTTTCCATTCCTCTCTACCTTCCATACTCGGAAATATTTCAGGAGATATAATTGTTAGTCAGGAGATTCTATTTTAGAAAGACAGCAAGAGCAAGAGAGACACAGAGAGAAAGAGAAAGAGAGAGAGTGAGAGAGAGAGAGAGGGGGGGGTGAGAAAGAGAAAAGAGCAAGAGAGAAAGAGAAAGAATTGGAGGGAGAGACATAGTAATGAATTATCAGAAAAAATAGCAGAAGAATTTTCACCTATAAACATCGATGATTCAAGATAATGAACTCTTTTTTATGAGTCCACACATGGACCAAATGATGTGGAAATAAACTCGGCTATTGGTAAATGAACTCATTATTTTATTAAGCTGCATTTCTGTTAAAACTATTTGTTTATTATTATGTTTTAGAGTTTTAGATATATTTTATATAAACTCTACATGCTGTTATATATAGGGATGCATGTAAAATGCACTTAACCATATGTTTTAATGATCCATTGTTTTAAAACGTTGTATGTATTTTTGTCTGAATCTATTACTGAATTTAGAAAAATATTTTATATTAATTTTTTATAAAATACATGAGAAGATGTATTTAAAATTCTTACTATGTTAAGGCACATCAAACTCGCCTAACTATTTTACTTTCGTTAAAAGTTTTTTTTTTGTAGATTTCATTTCTTTTTTAAAAATTATTATTTAATGAATTCATTGTAAAGATCTACAATACAATACACTAATTATATATATAATTCTGGTTTCTTTCATCACAAAAAGGACATCTGACTATTTCAATGATTTGATTTTTGATTTCGTTATATAATATTTTATACTACATTTTAAAAAATACATATAAGATTTGTAAGTAGTAAATTTCTTAATATGCTAAGAACATATATTATTCTCGACCGCTCGAGCGAAGGACTAGTCACTTGCTGCTCCGAGTTCACATCCCGATCTCGGTCGAATGACAGAAGCACCGCTGTAATAATTTACATATACTTTGTTTACAAACACCTCGTATACCTCCGTCGCTGATTAGCACCGGTATTTGGAACCATAAATAAAGCCATGTTAAATAACATAAAAGAAACATATATTATTATGTTTCCCTTTATCACAATCAGCAGGACATCTGACTATATCAGTGAACTGATTTATAATTTAATTATTGAATATTTTTTGTGCTAATATATTGAAATCATGTCTATTTAACAGTAATTTTAATTAAATAAAAGTTCTATGCTTTATAGTGTTTTTTGATTTCTATTTGAAAATAACTTGTAAACTTATTGTTTATTTTTTGTGTTATTATTCAAAATTATATGCGCATAAGTAAAGCTGTTATTTAGATTATTTTATTAATAATTATTTTGAAACTATTTTCTATATTATTAAAAAAGCATAAAATGAAATAATATTGTTATAAAATTTCATATAAATATGGAATTTGAGAAGAAAAGTTGTACATGTACAAAGTTTATAAATAAAGATTTATCTTTAAAATCTGATCATATAATTAATTAGATCTAATTAGTAGCAATTCTTTTCTAATCTAATTTATTATTTTTTATGTAATTTATTAGTATTCATTATATCCAACATTAGATTTATATTTATTACAGGATTAAAGGCGTAGAATACATAGAGAGGTATATATAAAATAACATATATATTTGTAAACGGCATTTAATTTTTAACAATATTTTCCTATTAATAATAACGATATTAACTATAACGACGATGATGATGATAAAATATTAGAATTAATAATTCTAATTATGAGGTTTATATTTTGAATGATCATTCAAATTAGTCTGTAATACTACTAACTATAAATAAATTATTATCAATAATTGTATATTCAATATTAGATAAAATATTAGAATTAATAATTCTAATTATGAGGTTTATATTTTGAATGATCATTCAATTAATTGATAGTACTACAAAATATAAATAACTTATTATCAATAAATGTATATCCAATATTGGATAAAATATTAGAATTCATAATTTTAATTATGAGGTTTATATTTTGAATGATCATTCAAATTAGTCCATAGTTGTTAATTTAGGCACAATATACATCTTATGTAAATGCCATTTGCATATCAATAATAATAATATAAATTTCCTTGTTCAAATTTTTTAACTTAAACCAAAGTATACAAATGTAACTTAACTTAAAAAAAGTAATTATTTCATTTCAAACTGGAGAATGCAAACTAGAAGCTAACTTTGATTTGATGAAATACTGGTTTTCGTTTTCATGTCATCTGCTGCATCATCAGGCATTATTTTATCTGCAATGTGTTTATATATGTACTGTATAGCTATTATATTAAAGCGTCTTACTATACTATACACATGCATTAGTGCTGAACTTTTGCTACAGTTTGGACGATCTTAGTACTGGAAATTTTGGCCGTGTATTTACTATTACTATATATATACATATATATAAAAAGTGTTCCTGACTATTTTCTATAGTCACATGCGGAGTTTTATATTAAAAACTGCTTTTTAGCGAAAAATACCGGCGGAAAACAATTCCTTAGGTAATAAATAGTAGATATGCTTTGGAAAATTATCGATAAAGAAGTGATAAATAATTTTTTTTCATTGATTGAAAAGTCGAAATTTCAATTTAGAAATAAATAGTGCAACGCCGCGCCATGCCGGCAATTCTCAATCTCGCCTTCGTGGCGCTGCCGCGCCACTTGATAATCTCATTATGTATACATATATACGACAGTAATGTTTTTTTAAACATTTATTCAAAATCTATATAAAAGGTTTCGCTTCTATTTTTTGACTTTAATAAAACCGAATCGAAAAATTATTTTTTATAAAATCTTCTATTATAATATATTGTAAAATATATGAAATTTTCAACAATCATTTTAGATCAATTAGTATTTATTCAATTAATTTTTAATTTAAAAATAAATGCTCTTGTATAATAAAACATATTATATTATATAAAAAATTAATTAATAAATATTATATAAAAAATAAATGCTTTTAGCTCAATATTTTATTTCTGTAATATAAAGTTATTTCTAATTTTTATTGAAATAAATTGTTTTAATCTTTAATTGTATTTTTTATTGAACACTGGTCTGTTTTACAAAATCCTGAATATTCAAAAGTTTCAAAGATACATTTTTTAAAATTATTTTAAATTGATATTTAGATATCTATCTACAATTATGAAATGTTATTTATTATAATGTAAGATCCTTTCAGAGATATAAATATATTAACTTACGTATCCATCAATTCTTTAGATAAATGTAGTCTATTAATTCTATCGACTGCTGCATTCACTCAATCCATAGACATCAGTACCTGGAACATACAAGAAAATCAATAAAAAAATAGAAGAAATTAGATAATACATTAGATAGAAATTAAGATAAATATATATGAATTAAATCACCAATTATTAGATGCTCACTTTGAGCTGAGAAAGGATTCCACCTCAGAGATAATCCTAGAAACATATATACAATTTAGTATGCAAAATAGCAAAGAAAATAATATAAGGAAATATCTTAACCAAAGATATGATTAAGTATAAAAAAAGAAAATAGTTATACAATTAATAAATAAACTAGTAACAAGAACTTTAACTATTTAAAATTAAATTATAAAAGCGTTATTTTTATATAAAGTAAAGGTTAAAATTAAATTATATAGAAGAAGTATTGGGGCAAACAACATGAATATAGTCTGATATATATAATAATACTGGAGCAAGGGAAAAACGAGATAATCCCCTTTCTATATTTCATTCAAATATTTATTTAAGCTAATTCTAGAACTGGAACTTACGTTTAAGCATTAATGGGACTTTAAAAGTCGACTAGATAAAGCATGAAGCTTTTGTCGAGCAAGCTCCTCCAGGATTTTCTTTGAGAAAGATCTTGAGATCGGATGCACTCTCCATTGTAACCGCTCGGAAAGTCCGCGCGCTATTCTAGGGTGAGCCTTGTGGACCTGGGAAATAGCCTCATACCCATGCGCTTACTATCATCGCCCTTTATTTGATCGCATAACCTCGGCTTTCAACCTTGATCGCATAAAAAATATATATAATATAAATAAATGTGCAAGTATATACTGAATAAATTTTTCTTTGTTAACTGTATTTCGCTGATTTAATCATTTCATACGGATACGACGACGACCCAACCTTTTTGATAATTTCGGTACCTTATATTTGTACCCTATCTCTAGTAATACCTGGTAATACCAGGGCCTGATAGGGCCTGTGGCGAATTGACCGACGAATCAGAGATCGGTCGCCCAACCAGGATACTTTGTCTTTATGTCATCTATTTTCTGCCAGTGTCGTGATATCTTTTTGGCATAAGAAAAAATCAACCACATGTTATCTAGAAGATTAACTATTGTCTGATTTTAGACTTAGGTATGTAATATCATTCCATTATGGATAATGACAAGTACATGAAAATTTAATATCTATAAACTACATAAAAGTTTACTTTCTAGGATTACACTTTCAGATATTTTAAAAGATATACAAATATTGTCTTTTAGGTAAACTATAACAATTTAAAAATATAAAAAATGCGCGATTGTAAAATTATTAAATATAAAAAATTTGGTATTTGATACAGATATTCCAATTCGAATATTCTACCATTTTTTTCCATCAGCAATGAATCGCCTTTCCAATATCAAGTATAATTTATGTATTTTGTAATATAATTTTTATTAATAATGTATTATTCTGATATTTCAAACTATATATAAGTTATAGAAATAATTTTTTATACTTTAATTATAATTAGAATCTCAAATTTAATTTATTTATCTATAAAAGCTTCTTATTTTTATATTTTATAAAACTTGTATTTGTATATTTTTTTTACAAAATATTGCAGCATTTCACTTTTGAATTTTCGATTATTTATATTTTTATTCATGTGAATGGCATTCCTTCGTAGGTGAGTAATAAATTAGAGCCAATTCCTTTTTGGATAAAATTGTCAATTGTCAATTTCAAGAACCCCTTTTTAATTGATATTACATAAGCAATGAAAAAGGTCCAAATATTCATGATTATTTAATGCAATTTATTAATAAATATAAAACTTTAAGTACGAATGGATTTTATTTTGATAATAAACATTCTATTATTAACATAAAAGATATGATATTTGATATAGTAACACGTAACTAGATCATCGGTCATTCAACCCATAATTCTTACTAGGTTTACCAAAAATGCATTGTAAAAGTATAAAAAGGGAAGACCAACATAAAAGAATGATATAAATTTTTGAGAAAATTCAGCTATATTTTTCAATAAGTTTTTAAGTCCTCTGCAATCGATTCGAATTGCCATAGTGACATAAATACCTTTAAATTATCTGCATTTGTTATATATGGGAATTGCAAAAAAGATTATTAAATCTTTGGTCGAACGAGTATGGAAAAGGTATTGCTGCTCAGGAGTTCAATAAAATTTAACTTTAGTACGAATTATAAAAAAAATTAGCCAAATGTGCACCTTTAGAATTTGCTGAAAGACCTAGAGAGTTAGATGAACTGGATAATTGTAATGCCAATTAATTTAGATTGCTTTTATTATATTTAGATTCAGTTATCATCAAAAACCAATTACATGAATATCGCATACTATATTTTAATTCTCTTAATTGTGCTATTCGAATTTCGATTGATGAAGAAAACTGTATGGATTATAGTAATTATGCTAATAGAGTATAGATATATTTTGTAGAAAAATCATCACTACTGTATGGATGTGATATTGCAATTTTTAGTGTTCATAATTCATAATACATTACCTGCCGAGGTAATGTATTTCCTCTTTACGGTTTTAGTGTCCTTCCGTTCGCGAACTACCTTAAATTTTTAAAAACATATGGTTTGTAGATATTCCACACCTCTTGCTCGAATTCATAGGAGATTAAAGAAAAGATGATTATTCAACCCAAAAATCGGATTAGTAAAAAAAGTTGCACAATGGCTAAGAAAAAGTTCTCATTTTGATGAGAAGCTTCTAGTTGTTATCCACAATGCTAATTCATTTTTTCAATTCCATAAACTCAAATTGTCAGATTTTAAATTTAAAAATTATTGCTATAGAAACAACGGTAAGGCTGAATAGTATTAATAAAATATATTTGTATGAAAAATATAAAGCCTGTTGTTCTTGGTTTATCATTTGACGAATACATGTGGGTGGAATACATTGGAATCATTGGACGAATACAAGTTCAAAATCTTTCTAAAGAATTAAATTTATAATTCGTCAATGAAATTACGAAAAAGGAATCGCAAATTTCTTGTGATAATTTCTACTAATTTTTTTCAAAAATCCATGCTTTTATTGATTAATTTGTTTGAGCATTTACAGAATGAGTTTTTCTCTCATGATTAGTAATTTTATTTTGTCAGAGATATTCTATTACATTTTTATTATATTTATTATATTAATCTATAATTATTTCAATAAAAAAAATAACATTACATTTATACAGTTTTAATTAAATTTAGTAATTAAATTTTAATAAGATTTTAAATAACATTATCTATCATTATATATGTAATGTTATTTAAAATCCTTATATATATATATATATATATATATATATATATATATATATATATATATATATTTAGCTATGCAAAAGAATGGTACGTATCGAATATATTAAAAAATTTTATCCAGAACTTTACTTATTTAATATTTTAATTACGTACAGTAGCATTATACATTCTCAAAAAGATATTATAAAGAATGCCTAAATGGACATGTGCAATTTGATAACAAACAAATGCATTTATGACAGCAGATAACATCTAGCAGCCAGCTTCTGAGACGTCTTTTAGCAGGCAAACCTAATAATGTTTTCAAAAAGATATTATTTTCCTAACTTATAATGGTCCTAAAAGCCTATAACATTATATCGAAAAATTCCAATGGATATTCGAATTATGTCTATTTGGGTTAAGCTATTTCTATTCAGTTATAACTTTTACATATGCGATAATATATATATAACAAACAGGGCAACAAAAAGAAAATACAAATGCGCTGGTGGAATGTGTCTAGTATAGTATAAACTGGTATAAACTGAGAATCTTCGCATGCGCACTACGTACTTGACGTTAATTGACTAAGCTTCCCGCTTACATTAGAACATAGAGCATAACGTTGATTTATGTTTAATTTATGTTTTAAGCAAATTAATTCTGCATATTATTTTATGCATATAATTATGTTTTTTTTTTTATTTTCGGCGACATTTATTTGAAAATCGTTTTAGTCCCTGTGAAGCAATAAAACCGAAGCAATTTGAAACATTAGACGAAGCGTCCAAGATCCGGTAATTTTATTCTTACTTTTACTAATAATTTTTATTTCAGATTTTATGAAGATAACTATAAACAAGGACGACTGACTGTCATGATCATGACATTATTTTATAAAGACTAATATATAGACAAAAATATTTGTTAATTTAATATTTCTTTTACTTAATTTGTGTTAATAAATTATTATATACTAATCTTATTGTTATTATTTAACGAAAAGAACTTTTTTTAGGATTTATTAAAAATAAAACATTAAAACTGAAAGAACCTTTCATCATTATAATATACGAATCTTAATTTATATTATTTAATTTATTTAAAAACAATGAATCTCAGAAACACTTGAGTATTTTCAACATGGTCAGATTCTGTAGGGGAATAAGCCAAATTTTAAGACTTTATTTTATAAGAAGTATAAGAGGAAAAGATTATCTTAGGATTTATGTTCATTTCGTCTTAGACCATATGCTGGGCTCGTCAGTAAGGTAACTAGTCTAATCATTGAGGTATGATACTCGATCAATAACTTAAGAACTTATAATATGAAGGTATTTATTGCGGATATATATAATAGACATTTATTGCGGAATAAAATACATTTGATAGATTTTATAAATAAGAAAATATTGCGTCGAAATGGGCAATTCAAAATTTATCATTGCATACATCATTAAAAAAAATATTATAGCGATTTTTACTTACAAAGATACTTTAATAAATGATAGAAAAAATACGCTATAACATTTAGTAAAACAGAATTAAATAAGAACAACAAATTTCAGAAACATATGAGTAGGTTCGCCATGTTTCGCGAAGCGACGGTTTGCATCGACACGTCTTCTAGGCGATTAAGCAAGTAATGAAATTAGTTGTATTAGTTTCTGATATTGTTTATTAACAGGAATATTGCGCATGCACGCGCGTGCACGTCTCTTCCAGTCAGCTGATAATAGAACAAAAAATAATTCTTTCTTGCTTATTTATCGATATCGTATATATTTACACCTGATTTTCACACACAATGTTAAGTTCAATGTAACGGGAAACTAAAAAGTAAGGATTTCCTATTGCTGAATTACAGTAAATGTTTATTTTCGTTAGGTAAGTTAATGTCAAAGTTGAAATTTGTACCTAAGATTTTTTTCTTATTTACTCAAAAACTGAGGCACAAGTAAATTCCAAATAAAGATCATTCAAATATATCTTATATATACAGATAACAGCGTAGATAAAAAAGAGAGCTTAAACATATTATTAACTTTGGACATATTCAAAAAGGTGGCGCAGCAAGCAATACTCAGTACCGTATATATTATCAAAATAAAAAGAGTCCTGATGCTCGTTGCAATATTCAACGTAAGTAAATATAAACGAAAATTCTAAAAAAAACAACTAAATATATGCAGATTATATTGTATAATATGCATTTTACCATATATTTCACACATAAACGATATTTTATATTTCAAAAGAACACGAAGGTGCAAGCACCTAGTGTATATGTATATAAACACATATTATATATCCGTTCCATGATGTTGAATCGAGCATCTCGGCGGGCGCCTTCTTATCACAGTATCATTCATTAACAGTAATACATCCGAAAATGTTTACTTCGCCAAAATTGGTCTAATGTATGTATTATATTTGTATCGTGAAGGCTCTTGGATAAACTTGATATGTATATAATATGACATATTCAGATTTGAAAACTTATATTGTAGTTAGAGCGAGCCTGAAAATATATGCACTTAAATACGAGGCTGTAAGACCGATAAAAATATTTATTAATTTAAAATAAGAAAAATTTAAAGATTTTTTTTCAAACGACAGTTCTACAAGCGATATTTATGGTGGAAAATTTTAACAATTCAATCTATAGAAGATCGTTGATTTCTGGCTGTACTTTCGAATAGAAGTCACATCTAATATATTCATTTTTTGGAATACTGATTACATATATAACAGTGGCTATAATGAAGGCTGTATGAGATCTTCTAATATATAAATTTATTGTAGTACATAAGTAGATTCCTAAAATCTTTAATTGTAAAAAATTCTTTGTTTCATAAAAAAATTTAGTGAATAATATTTATGTCCAGAAACATTTTCCTAATTTTCATAGTTTTTAACAATTGTTCGTGTACAATTAACAACTCTTTCTTTTTTCTGATTTTTAAGTCGCTGAAAATAGACACGAAATGAATGCATAATTTATCTAGTGAAATAAATAAATCAAATGTAGATTGTATGAATTTCTAAATTAATTTTTAATTTGGTTTTATTTTTCGAAAATTTCATAAAAAAAATAAAAAACATTTAATAGATCATTCAAAACAAACAAGTCTCTCAGATTCATCTTCCAGAAATACAGATTTTTAATTTCTGATTTCATGACTGAAAAATTTACCATTTTTAGGCACCACTTATAAAATCACTATTAATTAAGATTTTTGAAAAATTACAAATGAGAAATCCCGTTTCTATTTTATTACTTATTTTGATTAGTTTAAACCAAAACTCAAAAATAACCGTTGCCAAAATTGTCATTGAATTGAGAAAAGGTCATTACTTTTTTATTCCGATTATTGATATTAAAATTTGTATGTATAAATCATTCGGAATGATTATGAACTGGTATGAAGGTTCAAATAGGAAATATAATTTTCACCTTTACAGCAATCTTAATGAATTATAATTTCACAGATAACCCAAAGAAAAAATTGAAGTTGAATATTAGGTTTTCGATCATTTCTTAATTTCGTATATCTATTGTAATCATATATTCTATCTATTATAATCGTCCATCTCCGTCTATTTGTATGTTCCTAACAAAAATTTTCCTGTATACAATATTAATATATTACTTATTTATTCAAGCAGTGGCAATTTAAACAATACTTACACGCTGATTAACAAAAAAGAGCTCCGGATTCGTATTTTGTACGTCTGAAAATGCATCAAAAACACATTTTTTACCCTGATACACATTATTGCAAATAGAAAAGTATACTCAGCGTCAGTATTATGTGAGAGAATCTTTTATAGAAACTTTAAATTTTCCAGACCGTGTTGAGACCCGCACATTCTGGTTTCTGTATCTGTAGAGCAATTTATTTGCTATCATTAATTTGGAAAAACTTCCGATTAATCAACATCAAATTTGGATGGTACCTTTGATTTCAGTTTTCTCAAAAAATCCTGCTTGCACAAAAAATATATACAATACAAAAGATATATTTTGATCAAATGTACAATTTTTATTTAAAATAATTTTTAATACTTGTAGTATTTTGCGAAAAAAATTTTATTTGAAAAACCAACATTTTTTTGGTTTCTTATGATTTTACATATGAAAATCCATCTTTCTTCCATCTCAAATCGCTTATCTCATTATTCCCGTGCCTACGATTGACGCATTAGCGCTTTGAAACCAAAGTCTATGCAACCTCGATTACCACGATTGCTGTATATCTATATATACACACACATTATATACAGGCTCCAATTCTCAAAAAAAAAAAAAACAAAAATTATAATATAATTAAGCTACGTCCCTGAAATGTTGATAGTGCAGATTGCAGATCATTCTGTTTAGTTCTGAAACCACACCGCAATAAACTTCTTTAGGTAGTCGCTGCGGTCGATTCGGACTTCCTCCCGAGGTATAATATGTTATATAGAGCATTCTTAATATACTAGCAGATACTAGCTTAACATGGCAACGTCGCCAATAGCGTAGCTATAGCGTAGCCATGGTGTAGTAAAGGTGTAGTTCATGTGTAGCGTAGTAATTAGTGTGTGTAATCTTCTGTATAGTATAGTGTTTCTCAGGTATTATATTATAAGAATTTCTTCATGCTCGTATAATTCGCATAACGCAAATGACAATGTGTTATGTTGTATGCCTTACCGATATGTGCAAATGCGTGTTGTAATGTAATGCGGTTATAATATATCAAAGGTAACGCTTCTCCGTTAAAGCCCACGCCCGCGGTAAGAAAAAAAAATTCAATCGAACCCGCGCATCGGAGTGAAATCGAGCTGTTTTGGTGGCTCATTGGTATCGTTCCCTATATACGCGCTCCACTTTTGCTCAAAGACGGCGACACGCCGTCACCCTGGCTCGGCCCGGAAGAAAAGGCATGAAAATGGAAGAGGTCATTATCCCGCGACACGTCTCATAAAATTACTGAGCTTTATCCATCCCGGGCGTCGTCGTCGACGATTAGACAACAAGGACGGCGGTCGTAACGGCGTCCTGCGGTATCGATGTTCAGGATGGACAGCAAGAGTTCCAGATGCTGGTGGTGCATTAGGGCGGTCAAATGGATACCTGTTCTCTTCATCCTCTCCATCGTGCTCTGGTCGTACTACGCCTACGTAGTACCCCTATGTTTCTGTTAGTTTTTCAATTTTTAATTCCATTTCGTTTATTCATTTTTTGAATACTGATATAAATTATATATTTTCATGTCGTATGATTAATTTTTATCACAATTTAACAAATTTTGTTTATTTAGATTCTCAATAATATGATTTATTTACCTAAATCATCGCTGGTTATAAATAATGATAAACATTTGATTAGTTAAAGTCTTTATCTAATTTTCATTTAACAAAGTCTTTAAACACTATTTTGCAAAATAAATAAAAATATAATGGGTAAATTTTTAAATTTTAGTTTTGTGTAAGATATAAAGTATAAGTTAAAAGAGATCTATATTTTGTATAATTTTTTTTTACTTATCAATGAAAATTGTAAATTTATTATTATAGGTCAAACAAGTTGTAATAGTAATAATTACTATGAAATGAGAAATTATTTAGGATCTTTCTGAATTATTACTTCTAAATACACCTAACCTCAAAGATAGAAAAGTCAAAAAGAATTATTTGTTTGTATCACAGAGTTTTATTGTGATTTTATCCATTATAAGAGCCATTTAATGTAATTTAAGATATATAAATATTGAAAATTAGTTTCACTCTAGATTTATATTGTATTTGATGTCAATTTCCTGTTAAGTACTATTTGTTTTATTAAATTTGAACAGCTTCTTACATTGTTATTTATCTTTTCATGTTTCAGATACAATACAAAGTATTGTTCAAAAAGGTATATTTTCAAATTGTTCTAATACATTATTCAAATATATTATTATTTTCATTAACAATAATTGTTTTTCAGTGTTCTATTTGCTTTTCTTCCATATCTTATTTTTACTATTTCTATGGTCCTACTGGCAAACAATAATAACAGATTTAGTAAAGATTCCAGATAAGGTAATTTTAATTATATGATAACTCAGTAGAACTTATTTTGTAAACTGTCATTGTTTTTAATCTTTAATAATTAATATATTCATAATGTTTTAGTTCAGGCTTCCTGTTACTGAAATGGAAAAATTAACACATGCAGAAAGTGAAGATGCTCATAGACAAATTTTGGAAAGATTTGCTCAAGAATTACCTATAACAAATCGAACAATTAAAGGAGGTACAAAACTATTTTACTATATTACTCAAGGTGTTAACTTGTTAAATAATATATAAAATATGGAAGTATAGGAATCTTTACCACCAGTTTTATTTATACCCTTACAGGGTCAAGCAGGCTATTAAAAATTGCTAAAATTAAAAATTATATTTACGTTGACTGATCTAAAGCAAATCAATCGTATAAAACCAAAATTTATTGTTCTTATGACTAAGGATTTTAGTTTCAATTTATTTAATTTTTTATCAGTAATTCTGTCACTAACTGTAATTCTGGAAAAGTTTGTATTAAATTCACAGCAAAATGTATATCTACGTATACATTTGCTATACAATCATTTGCTTTTACTAAAGATCAAATATACTTTTTAGCTTGATGAAAAATGTTTAATTTCTGAGTTCAAGTTTCTTAAGATTTATAAATCGCAATTTTTATAAAGCACATATGTTAAAATCTTCTAATGTTTAAAAATGTTTAACATCATAAAATAATGGATTATGATCGACACGCTGGAAAGTATAGAAAAGTTTTAAGATATCATTTTAGAATAGATGTTAGAAAGAAATGTATACATAGACATAAATTTTGCTGTGAATTCATCACAAAGATTTTCATAATTACAGTTATATGAACCTGTTAATACGTATGCCATTTAATAGAATTATCCTCATTTCAAGGATCGTGTTAAAGAGCTATTTTATAAATAAATATTATTATAGATATTATAGATTTATAAATTAATAAGTTGTTTTTAACATTATAGAAGTACGTTTTTGTGAACAATGTCAAGTAGTAAAACCAGACAGAGCTCATCATTGCAGTGTTTGCGGTACATGTGTTCTGAAAATGGATCACCACTGTCCTTGGGTGAACAATTGTGTTGGCTTCCACAATTATAAGTTTTTCATGTTATTTTTGGCTTATGCTCTTCTTTACTGTATATTTATTGTTGCAACATCATTACAATATTTTATAATGTTTTGGAAGGTAAATATTATCCATAACTGAATAATATATCAAATTTGCTTTATAATTGATTATTGAATACATACTTCAATAACAATTTATACGAAAGAATTATTTGCAGGGTGAATTGGAAGAGATGGGAAAATTTCACCTACTCTTCTTGTTTTTCGTCGCGCTCATGTTCGCCATTAGTCTCAATTCTCTCTTTTTCTATCATTGCTACCTCATTTTGCACAACAGATCAACACTAGGTAAATAATTAATGTCACTTAAGAATTTATTATAACATTAAGTATTAAATATAATTTAAAAATGAAAAATTTTTATTCATGTGTAATATTTTTATATTTTTGACTGCTCAGTTTTGATTAATATACATTTTTTATGTATATATTATTAAAATAACTTACCAAGTATTAAAATTAATAATTTGGAAAAAAATTTAATATAAATTTCTCAAACTTTTTAAAGAATCTTGTAAGGGGCAATCCATTATTTATGTAAGCAAATTTTGCCCTTTTGAAAATCCCCTCCTCCTTATAGTACGAAAACAATAAAAAATTAATGTCCCCTCCCCCATCTTACGTAAAATTCTAGGTTGATATAAAGAAATATTTTAAATGACATAAAGTACAATCTTCTATTAAATTAAATTTAATCATATTTATAAGGATTTGGGTGTTTTTTCACACACAATAATGTGAACGAAAGGGTGAGAATGACAAATTTGGTATTCGAGCTGTTGCAATACACCAACAACTCTGGAGTGGGTTTTCCTAATAAGTATTTATTTCACTGGGTTTGGCCATAGATTTTCTCCACTCCATAAGTCAGAAACCTGGGTAAATGTGAAATGGATGGAGTAGGCTAAAGAATTAGATTAAAAATTAGTTTGTAAGACAGGGAAGTGACATGAAAAAAATGTGCTAGGGGAACATATATGTAAAAACATTTGAATAACGTATATATGGAATAAATAAAAATAAATTATATAAATTATAAGGATAGGCGACTGTTCTAATAAACTAATTAAAAATAGCAGAAATTAATTTTTTAAATGTTTTAAATAGTTTTGAAATGTATGGAAACAAATAAATTTTTTTTTTTTGTGGACTATATTATAAATATAATCTTCTAGACAAAATACTCGTATACGTTTATAAAAATAAATATTTTATGATAGTATTTGATAATATATAAATAATAATTACTGATAAATACAAACATTTTTCGATATTAAAATACAAATTCTGTTCAAGTACAAATATACAAATTCTGTTCTGTACAAGTTCTTAATAGTTTTTAGAATTTTTTAAAGGAAAATATTAGTCTTTAGATTTAACATATTATTTTAAGATTTAAAACGCCCCGATCCCCTCAACATGCTTGCGTAAGTAATGGATGGCCCCTAAATAGAGCCTTATAAAAATTTCACAGACTATTTCTTTCATATTCTACACTTTTATATTATAATAAATTAAGAATGTTTTCTTTGCATCTTGCAGAAGCTTTTCGACCTCCTATGTTCCGTACTGGTAAGGATAAGGATGGCTTCAGTCTTGGAAAATACAATAATTTTCAAGAAGTTTTTGGCGATAACGCAAAACTTTGGTTCCTGCCCGTTTTCACTAGGTAAGACTTTTTCGAACTCATTTTATTCACGGTAGACGCTCTTATAAACAATTAAGAACTCTTATAAACAGTTAAGGGAGAATCATGACTTCAAACTGATTAAATGTTATACCAGCCACAAATTTATTATTATCAATACAAATTGTTAAAAATATCACATTAAACTTTATTTTTTGTTAAATTTATATATAATTAATGTATTTTTGTAATTTAAAAGATAAAACTGCAAAATTAAAAATATTCGAAATTGTTTTTTAGTATTCCAATTGTTAATAATATATTGGATAGATAAAATAGAAATAAATATAAATAGCAGATTGAAATATCTAATCTGAAAATCGAAATTGATAAGAAATCTAGATCCTTCCAGATTATGAACTGTACAAATTCGCTGTAATACAGTAAATTAATATTCGAAATGACAAAGTCCCGATCAAATTCCGCGCGTTAGTCGTCGCCGGAATTTATCGCTTCGCGTGTGAAAGCATCTTATTTTATTTTCCATTTAATTTTCATATACGTGACCTTGCAGAGACGAAGGCGTCGATCGAAGTGGGTCAGTAGTTCAATTCCACACGACGCCTGCTCGTCTTCGCATTGCAGTCGTACGCATATAAAAATATATGTATAGACAGTTTTTCGATAATACTGCGGAAGGTATATATATATATATATATATATATATATATATATATATATATATATATATATATATATATATTATAGCAGTCCATTATCGACTTCGAGCCAACTGCACAATACCGACTCATAGGTAACAGTCGATATAGCGCTTTTACATGCGTACGGTTTAGATACATTGGCACAGATATTTTAATCATATTCACATTGATTTGTTTATTTATTTTCATCAGAAACATAAATTCAACTTGAAATTTTTGCACACTAGTAAGCTGCTTGAAAATTCGCTGTTTAATCAGTAGTCCACTTTTTTTGCACAATATATTGTAATGTACATTCATAGTTCATGTTTTTTCCTTCTCATTTATTTTTTATACTTTTGTTGTCATGCATATATTTATTCTGTAGAAGGTACATGTATAAGTGATTTTTTTTTTTAAATATAAATATACTTTTGATTATCTTTGAAGAGCAACAATTGATTGTTATGTGACAGTTAAAATTTCTAAAGTTTTGGAGGGAATCTGGATAGAGGAGACTTTTTTATGTATCGGTATTATTTTACTTTTATATAATATGGGAAGATTAGGTATAAATAAAAAATATTTTATATATGCATATTTAGAAAGTAACTTTAAAAAAAATGAGAATATGCTACTTTTTTATTTTAATGTTTTCACGTTCAACATTTATCATTTCTGAATTATACTCATAATTTTTCCAACTCCAGAATTAGTGTAAATGAAAATTAGCATAAATAACTATATATATATCTAATGAATATAATTTACCATTTTTTCTCGACAATAATAAGCCTCTTAAGACTTGACGTGTATAAAAGTTAAAATAAACCATTCAATCTCGACGATTTGCACGCTGCCAGGACATTAGCCCAAGCGCGCGAGGTATCCTTTTATCCCGAGTCCCTCCTCAACTTTTGCCGATGGCAAGTAAAGGCCGCGCTAACGCAGTTATCGCGTGCCAGACACTGTGTCAATTCCTCACATATTTTTGCCTGCGCTCAAATATCAATCGAAGTCTGCAATAATTATCGTCAGTGTTAACGGCAATAAATGTAATTTTCAGTCATATATACATAATGTTAAAATAATGACAGAAAGTGAAAAACTATGACGAATGATACCGAGTCGCAGTTTAACCGATGATGATCAAAATAGAACAACAACAAAAAATTCTGTTTTTTTTTCTTTCTTTTTTTGTTTTTTTTTTTTTTTTTAAACAAGTTCGCATTAAAAATCAGGGGGGTTGTTGAAACATCACGGTGCAATTGTTCTAGTCTCGGGAACGGAGTCGTCTATCCGGTACGCTCGCAGCAAGAGGGCCTCCCCAATACGTACAACTCGATGGGCAGTACTCAAAACAGGTCAGCATTTATTTACCGAGCTGTCGGCTCATTGGCATCGACGTTCAGATGAAATGCTTTTCATTCATCGGACTTTCCTTCTTTTTTTTTATTTTTTTTTTTTTTTTTATATTATCATATAGTATAATATATATATATATATATATATATATATATATATATATATATATATATATATATATATATATACATACATCGCTTGCTCGCTCGCTCGCTATATAACTCTCTCCCTCTTTCTCCTTTCTTTATCTATGTTTGATTTGGATTCGGGGAAAAAAAATATATAATATAATCTGTACTGTGGAACTCGTTTCCAGCCAACGGGGTACGAGTTCTCCTAATTTTGATCATAAAATCGAACGATTATTTAAAAAAAAAAAAAAAAAAAAAAAAAAACACCGTATTGTTGTCACGCGTATACCATAAATATGTATATAACTTTTAGAATCACATTCTTCTCTTCGTGTATATATATCGTTATATCGTATACATATCGTGTAGGAATACGGACGATAATATGAAAAACGTTGGCACAGTTCAAAACTTACCTTCGGCCATCTCATTATTACAGCGGAGTTTTATTTAATTTTGTAGCTTCCAGCAAGGAGAGCCGATCCCGTAGTTTGCGCGTATACGCGTGTATATATATATACCCGGAAAGGATTCAAACGAAAAACGCCCTCGCGCATCGATGAGAGAGGGAGATAGAGAGGAGGAGAAAGAGGCGTTACTTACAAAGCTGAGCTCCGGGGGCGAGGACGTTGATTAAGAGAGAAAAGACGCCGATAGTGCATGTGCATGCTGCCGACTGCCAATTTGATGTATAACCTTATAGTACCTCGCTTGATATCCTTAATTAATCACACGCCAAAAGCATATTGTGTGGATGTATATGCGTGCGCTTGAGTGTGTGTGTATGTGTCTGTGTGGGTGCGTGCATGGGTGTGTATTTCGCCTGCAAAATAAGCACGAACGTGAGTGTATAATATGCTCTTTCGTCATTGTCAAAATATGTTTTTTTTTTGTTTTTTTTTTTTTTTTTTTTTTTTTTTTTAGTTCCTCTTAAGCCTGTGCTTTGTACAAAAGTAAATGTTCAGTATTGTAAGCGCTGCTGACGTGCACACATCCTCTCTGTAGCTCAATCAAGCGTTGAACTCTTCGTCGCGGACGAAGGTTTCTTTTCTTCTTCTATTTCCTGTTAACGTAGAACAACGTGAAATATTGTCAACGTATATTTCTATACGTAAAATAAGTACAACGATAGCGAAGTTGATGTATACACACTCTAAAATAAATCACGACTGTATCACATTATACCAACATTGTGTTAAAGCATTGAAATTTATATAGAAATACTTGTATCGTTGCTGTGAAAAAAAAAATAATTCATAAGCTATGTGTATATATATTACAACGATGATGATCCTGTGTGCTTTCACGTTATGTATTTGGTAAGAGAATTGGTAGAGAATACAACTAGAGAATCATCATGCGACTGCATGGAACGAGACCATTTAAATACCTGTACATCGTACTCTTGCTATGTATATACATTTATGTATACTCTCATTGCGTCTATGTAAACACCCTCTGATCTTGCCTCTGCAACTAATTTAATATACATCTAACGCGATCGTTACCAATCCCAAGAGGTATTGTGCATCTGGTTCCTAGAAAAAAAATTTAATGTGTGTCTGGCGTAACTGTATAGGTAATCCATTTTCCCATATACACTGTTTGTCGAATCAACGTATTGATCCCTTCCTCAAGTTCTATATATATATACATTTTAATTCGTCATTTTGTAAGTAAATGTTTTCATTTAGTTAAAGCATTATTGGTCTATTGTCCATCTTATACGTATGTAGGAATAACAGTATTTCTATATTACACTTGTATACTATGCGTACATTTGCATATGCTTCCCAATCATCGTATATACAACTTAGAAAGTTGGATATCAAGTATCCTGCTTTACGATATTCAATGTATAGTTAATTTTTATCCTTAAACTTATTTTTTCGTGTTTTTTTTTTTACACACGCACTGTCATCATATACAATGCTAACAAACCGTAGTGCTCCCTAGCGTAAAATTAACTTGCCTTTTGTATATACTATCTACTACTAATTGCAAATATATTATTGTATAACTCAAAGAATTTAACACTATTCAGAATCTAAGAGAAAAAAAAATTCATATTGTACAATAAAATGATTATTATTACTGTTCTTATAAGCATCGAAGAAAAGTTGCCTTTTTCTGCTTAAAACTATAAAGTCTTATAAAATACGTTTGATCTGAAATTTCTCAAAAATCCGATAACGATTATTGTAGAATTATGGTTACCGGAAAATCAATTAAGAAAAATCTACATGTATTTTACTCATCGTTTTGTCCATCGTTCTGATTTTCGGACAACTTTCTCTGCTTTTAAAGGACGAATTTTCGCGACTGATGAGCCACAGTGCCACAATTATAGTCGAACTGAAAGAAAAAGCGCAACTCGGAAGTATTTTGGCCGAGGGAAGAAAGATTCTAATACAGTTACGCCAAAGCTCCGTGTATTTATATATAATGTGTATAAATATATATGTATAGGGCTGGGAACTTGTTGATGTTCGAAACACACTGGTTCGAGACGTTCGAATCATCGGGCTACTCGGACAATTCGAGATTTATTTATATCAATATTCGTTATTTGTCAGTCTGGTATGGCTTAAAAACTTCATCTGACTATTTTTGTCATAAGTCAGGAATGTAATTTTGTAGAATTCATAACTAAAATAATATCAATATATACTTTAAACTATAAAATCGCGTTTGTAAATTAGATAAGTATATTTATATTATATGCCTGACTAAGCATAACTTACTGCAAAAATAATTACATACAGTTTTAAAATTACACCAGATCGTCAAAAATGATTATTAACAATACGTAAATAAGTAAAAAAAATAATTGTATTTTTCGACAAATTTTCTTTCGGCAAAAGTCCATTTGGTTAAATTTATTCCATGCTGAATATTTCAATGTATTTAACGAGAAAATTGTTTAATTTTGATTAAAATAGAATTTAAATATAATTTTTAACTAATAATAGTTGGGCAAAGAGACGAAACAATTCGTGGGTCAAATGGAGAAATTCCTTCTTTTTTCAAAGTCGGTCAAAATAAGAGAAATATAATGAAAATTATCCGAAAATTATACCGAAAATTTGTAGTAATCCGTGAAAAATGTATTTGATATCACAACAATATAAATATGTTTTTTTGTCTTCAAATGGATCTTCCATATTATAATTTTCGTGAAAAAACTTTGTTAAAAATCATTTTTCTATTTTGATCAGGATATGCTATTTGAAAAAAAAATTTTCAAACATCTTCGACAGTTCAATAATATTCTTGTTTTTGAACGTAATATATTTATTTTCCTTTGATTAATGAATATTGTCTATAATTTATTGAATTTGTGATTACTTTTGATCAAAGTAATAATAATCCTTTTTTAAACAAATTTTGCATCATGTTAAAAACTTTTGGATCAATTATAATGCCCAAGAATAGAGCATTTTTCATATATAAATATCTTTTTGTACATTCAATTCAAAATAAAATTAGTTTGGTTCAGTGAAAAATCTGAACTTTGTATGAGTACAACTCCTCTTTATAAAAAAAAAGTCATGCTATGATTTTTCCTGATTCTTACAGTTTTCAAAAAAAAAAAAAAAAAATAATCATAAAACGATTAAAATGCTTCAGAAGTTTATTAAAAAGAAAATTGTACAGTTGTTACAATGTGTATAAATCTAGTTAATTTTTTCAGAAATTTCGAACAAACGATTTCACACTCCATATATATTCTCCATGCTTTCTGTAAGAAAAATGAAGCGGTTTTATTTTTTAAACATTTTTTAAAAATTATTCCATCATTTTATGAAAAGCTTTTAAAAGATGATGATGCAAATTGCGACACCCTTATAACGCTGGAAAAAGCGTAAAGCAAACGATTTAAAAATTTTTTTTTTATTTTTTATTAAGGAATCAAGAAGGAAATTTCTACTTTTAGACCCTTTGTCGGTAATTATTGTTCCAAGCAATCGCCCAGTCCCGCGCAGTTTGCAAAACTTTTGGTAATATCAAATTTGAAAACACAACGTTATCAATTTCAAAATCACGTAATATTTCGAGTTACCATCAATCCATTGAAATTGCAATGATATGGGATAAAAAGAATGAAACATTTAAAAAAAAAAGGCCCAAACTGATCGTACGCGCCTCGAACCTGTTCGAACATTTTGAAAATCGCAACGCACGAAAATCCCAGTCATATATATATATATATATATATATATATATATATATATAGCCCATAAATCGAACATGCAAGGAGAAGGAGAGCGCGTTGATTACTATTTCACACAATACCTATTTACTTATTTGTTACTTCTTAATCCGCATCTTCTATGTATAATATATATATTTATATAATACCCTCCCGAGTATACTCGTCCGACGTCCTACCACCCCCCCCTCCACATACACACACGTCCCATGCCCCGAAAATGGGTGTATATATGTGACATTGCAGCTTCGGCGACGGCGTGACGTTCCCCGAGAGGCAGTTCGACGAGGACCGTCACACGCTGCTGGGGGTCGAGACGCAGCGCTGGAACGGCGGCGACGAGACCGAGCTCGACTCGCCGTCCCTGATGGCCGGCTCCCGTGCAGGTATCTGGTAGTCTCGGCGTGGAGGCGCCCCGGGCCCCGTTTACACATATGACACTCGCACCACGTATGCTCTTCTCATCGGCATCGGCCCATTCTCCCCGTCATCGTTCGTCCGATCGATCGTTTCTTCCTTCTTTTCGTTTTCTCTTTTTTTTTTTTTTTTTTGATTTTTAACAGGAGCGTATTATTATATTATTAGCTGTCTCTCTCTGTGTGTGTGTGTGTGTCGCTCATGCACACCCCCCGCTCTCATAGTCGCATACACGACATCGGCTGTCGATCGTCATACAGACACACTTATCTATGTATATATATATTATACGCATATTATTATCATCGATCGGAATGAGGATGAATGGCGAGAGAGAGAGTGAGAGAAAGGCAGGGTGACTGAGCGTTTAATGTACAGTGTTCCATATTATGTAATGCACTTGTTTCTTCCTCAGTTTTATCCAGGAAAATTATCTAATGTACATTCGAATTTTTAAATTCGCGGATACCTTATATAAGTGATTCGTTGGACTTTTTATCGATGTAGAGAATTAAACATATGCTTATACATATAAATACATTAGGTTTAATTTTAGTAATCGGCTGAGAGAGCAGCAAATATGTAAGATACCCGACGCGACTATGTATATGTGAGTCATGTCGTTCGAGTCTTTCTGGAGCGTAATTATAATCTTTATGCACAATTTTCGCTTTTCAATTTTTTTTTTTTTTTTTTTTTTAATCATTTTACCAATTTAATGGGATTCAAGCGAAAACGCACTACTGAAATCCAATGAAAATTGATCTCCTGCCGATTGTATTCAGGAATTGACTTTCCGCTGGGTTTCGGTGCCCCCCCCCCCTCCGCAATGATTTCCATTTATCGTGGAAATTTAGAGAATAATACACGCGCATCACTTTCGTGTAATTGTAGCGCTTTAAAAAAAAAATCATATTTATATATGGAATTTATATAAAATAAATTTGAATGATAAAACACAGTTATTGTATCATCGTGAAGAGTGAAAATTATATTTACGCCGGAACGCTAATTTGGGAGAGAACGCGCGTTCTCCCCCCCCCCCTCAAAGGATTGAATATATACAGACAGTTATTGGATCATTATTGATTTAAGAGCCATCGCGTATATTTTATTCCAACCGTTTCGAAACTTCAATCTTCCTTCATCTAGTCTTCTGAGCACGCGTTAAACCTCTTAATTAATCTTTGATTAATTATGTCAAGCTTCCCAATAATGTTGAATTAATCCTTAAGAATTAATTAAACAATCAACGATACGCGTAAAAATCGCATCACGGGGGCCGGTAATTTTCCTCGCGAGACCGTTAAAATTGAGGTCAATGAATATTTATCATACATTCGTAAGTGCATTTCAAACGACCTGTACAGCTTACATACGATATTTTAAAGCGCTGAAGCCAGTATTCCGCATGTAATTAAGTCTTTCATTAATGTTAACAATAATGCATATCTTAGTATAATAAAACGACCTAGCTAGTATGCAGTAATGCAATAAGCGGACCAGCCCGGTACTGCGCGGCTGGTACTTCAACAGACGAAATAGATCGATAATAAGGTCTGTTAAAGGGGTAAAAAAAAAAAAAAGAAAAGAAAAAAAACAGAAATACAACAATAAAGGAGAGGAAATTTTGTAGTGTTAGATAAAATCGCGCCGCCATATAGTTTTGATAAAAATATCTGAAAAAGCATCTGTACACATCGAGGACGAATCATCGTGCGCGACGATTCGCCTTTATATCCACAGTAATACTGCGCCAAATGGGAAAAGTATCGATAGTGCCGTTATACGCGTCATTGTTCGTTCTCGGCTTACGTCGGATAATAATTCGGCAGAACGAACGGGGTCTGCGCAAAGGAGAAGACGACGAATTTGGAGCTGAGGGCAATTAGTAATGCCGACGCGTCGTCGATGGCTTGGCAAGCCGATATAAATTTCGAAGAGAATTTTAAATTGTTCGGATGTTAATGTTTGGCCTAAGCCGGGGGGGGGGAGGGCTATCGTAAATTTTGGGTCTCCTCATTCATTAGTCTCGTGTAATAAATGAACACGTAGATAAATTACTCAAGCAATTTCCTGCTTTATTTATTGTTCTCTTTCTTTTTTTTGTTGAACAGATCTCGTACGTATATAAGAGAAAAACTTTGAAAGTTTTCATTTTTCCTTCCTTAAGCGTATATATATATAAATAAATCATATCAGCGATTGGATGCCCAATGTTATCGATTTGCTGCTCTCTCAGCTTCACAATGTCTTATTATAGCTACGAGTAATTATTCTATGTATACGGTCAATTGTACAAGTGCGCATTTGTGTTTGTCGCACGGTGCGAGACACGCCTGCGCGTCTCCCGCCTGCGCGACCGAAATACTTATATTATACATACTCAACGTTATGGGGAAGGAGTGCGATTTCTTCTTTTTTTTCCTCCTCGTTCGGGGCAGATGCAATTTTCGCGGACCAAGAAATAGAATTCGCCGACATGTGTGTTTGATAAAACAAAAAAAAAAAAAAAAAAAACAAAAAATAGGAAAAAAAAGAAGATAGCGCGCGATCGAATGTAAAAGATCCTGTTCGGGAGATTTTCTGCAGTCAGTTGAATATCAGAAGCGAGAATCGGTGATCGTGTTAAAATTTTACGCCCTGCCGAAGGGGAACGATATCGGCTTGGCGCAGTGGCGCGTGTACATATATTATCGCGGAGTTAATTACCGGATCGGCGAATGATTGATGAACGTTGATGAGTATGATGTGGCGAACTGTTCGGGTGGAATGGTTCTCAAATGTATACATGTAGCAGTTACACGGTCGAATTATTTTTGTGCACAATCCGTGATGGTGTAACAGAGTCTGTCTAGTCCTTCGTACATTTATCATATACACATAGACACAAGGATAATTCCCATTTTGCAGCCGTTGATTTTGAATCGTTGCTTTTTTTGTTTTTGTCTTTTGTTTTGTTGTTTTTTTTCTTTTATCGAGGCTCAAACAAACGTCACGGTTAACTTTGTCTTTTATCGTCTTAGCGTTTAATGTACAATCTGGATCCGAATGTGGCAAAGTTCTTGTTCGTTGTTGTCCCCTTTTTTTAAACAATCTGTGTCGCATTCCCGGTGAACGAATTGTCGACGGTTTATAGGAGCAAGTACTTAAAAAAAAAAAAAAAAAGAAAGAAAGAAAAGAAAAGAAAAGTAGAAAATAAAATGTTTTTCCTTTTACGCGCTTATGACGGACTTTCTATTTTCTAATGAACTGTATAAAGTGCCAGCAAGTTTTCCAACAAATACATACATTGTCATGTTGCGTTTAAAGAACGGCTCGGATTCGCGGATTAAATTTTTAATTAATTTAATCCCCCCTTGCCGATATTTCCTCGCCCGGCAACGTCTGCCAAATATTATGTAATGGAGACTACGAGTGTTAATGCGAAACCGTTTAAGGCGCGGGCTTGTGAAGTATTCGCATGGACACCGGGTCTTACGAGTATCCGAAGCTAAATCCATTACGAATTTCGGGCATATCCGAATCCTCGGCATCCTTCAATACGGACTTTTAGATTACAGAATCCAAAAGATTCTTGAAATACCGATTATTATATCCCGTATACTCGTAAGATACGTGTTCTATACGAATTCGAGATTGGAAACTGTTCGGATTTTCGGATCCGAGTCTTTTAAGTACGTATATACTTAAAGAAAAAAAGAAAAGAAAAATTGAAGCCAATTTCAATGCTTCGATTACGATAATCAATGTTACGGACAGAGGCGGATTAAGATTGTATGGAGCCTGACGGCAAATATATTAATTTTTCCAATCGTGACAGCAGGGAATTATCATTTTCAGAGAAATAACATAGTCCGCAATAAACTAAATCAATCAATGATTGTTCTTAGTTTAATTCCAATCACTTCGAATACTCATCCTGAGTATTACAGATATATAATATGAACATATAATATGTTTGATCTAATATCTAATACGTTGTTTATTTGACAGTTCGTTTAAATCATTCGGATGTTTTCTATTGATTAAAAAAAAAAAAAAGTAAAACATTTTTTGAACATTAATCCGTTATTACAATTTATTGGCAGCTGTAAAGAATGTAGAACGCTAGTGTTTACAAATTGGCAACTTACTGCTGTCAATTATCGAACTTTTTTGTACAAGGGAGACGAACGTCTATTTTTCCAATTGCCGTCCAGCCTCCATACCCTCATAAACAGATCCAAATCTTGAAAACATTCCTTAAATTACCATAAGTGTAGGTATAAGATAAGAGAAAGACCTATGTACAATATTGTTAACATTTAATGCGATAAAGTTAATTCTAAATACGTTAAAATGTCGGAGAACAAAAATCCAGAGAAACATATAAAATAAAACAAATGGAGGAACAGGTTCGCAAGTAATGTGAAAAGTGAACTTCTTTGAATTGTTGGCGCCATTTTTAAGAGAGCAAAAAAACAATGAACACGAGGGTTCGTTGATTGTTTTTTTTTTTATTTTCGAACAAAATACAAAATAGACAATAAATAGAGAAATGTAAAAAGGAACAAGTATAAAGAAGAGCGGATCGCCGAAAGCCGCAAGTCGAGGCGAGACACGAAGAAGAACAAAATTTCTTAATGAATATTTATATACATATAGGCATTCCTGAAATATGTATTTCACGCAACTCTAAATTATAGAGGATTTTTCGTTTTTCTTTTACCTTTATTTTATTTTATTTTTTTTTTTAAATAAAATAAAGAATACTGATGAAAATCTTGATATTTTGAATTTCTGTTTCTATTTGAATGAGAATTCGGATTTTGTAATGGAAGTGAATTGATTAACCCGAAAGGACCAAAGCATGCTTCGATAACAAAACTTACTAACAAACAGGTATATTGCTATGTTTAATATTAGTATTAAAGGAAATATGGTCTTAAAATTTGTAAAAACTAATATTTTCTTGTTCTTTTATATTTGCATGATTAGATTGCTAAATATTATAAAAACTATTTTGCTTTATATATATATTATTTCACAAGTTTTTTTTAATTTGAACTATTTTTATTTTATAATCAACTAAATTATAATTTTAAGCCTCTAAAATTATATATATATATATATGCTTTATGCAGTTTAACTTTAATGAAAAAAGATGAAATGGTTTGGCTGTTTCTTTTTAATCCATTATACAATGCGTGCTGAATATCGTAAATGAACGTAGAGGTATAGTATGATTGTATATGATCTGTAGGTCGCCATTAGACGAAATGACTTTGGTACAGGGAGCTACGATTTTGGCTCTTGGCACCGGGTATGATCCGTTTCACGTTACTTTACTGACTAACCCCGGGCAATTTTTTTTTTTTTTTTTTTTTTTTTTTTTACGCCCAATACTAATGGTGTCGTTTCGTCGGCTGGCGCTCGAGTCGATTATCCACGCCTCGGCGAGATTCGCGCAAGACTGGCTCTGCGGCCAGGGCGCGCACGAGTTTCGGCCACGCGAGGCAAATTGATTAAATTATGCGCCAGCGACGAATTCTACTTATTATTGCCTTTAGCGCACCCCTTTCGGTAGATTAAAACGGCACGGTTAATTATAGGCCGTGTGGAATTTTGTGATTGAGATTAAAGTAAATGCGGTTGGCGAGCCTTGATTAGTTGGATAATTATATTCGTTACCGGGGTGCGCTAATTTGTTTTTGTCAAATTTAACCACGTTTCAAGCGATTTAATTAATAATGAAAATTCTTTAACACGTTCAAAGACCCGAAGTGGATTGATGGAGTATGATAAAAAAATATTAAGTATAATTGTGGTGTGTTGTTGTTTTTTTTTTTTTTTTTTTTTAAATATTTATGCTTTTTACGCATTATTACGCAATGTGCGCGGTCACTCGAGCATTATTGTAGAATTTATTTATTTAAAAATATAGCTATAAATGTATGCTCAACTAATATATGTGATCAGTATAAGTGTACGTAACTTGTACGGATGATTGAACGGTTTCATAACACAAATACCATCCCATATAATTAAAGGAGCATCATGTCTGTTTGAAATACTTAAAGTAGTTCGGTAATTATTATAATTAGTATTCGGTAGTTAATTCCAGTAAGAGTAATTGGACAATTTAATCCCGACCTATTTATGGTTATTATTAATTAGGAATTATCCACTGGCTGTACTGTTACGCTTATACTCTTCGCCATTCTGCTTATAATGCTCGCTTTTTATCAGTATAAACAATTTTCTGTTTTATTATGAATTACTATAATTTAATCAAAATTTATCTAAATACCTATTTCGTCATAATGAGATTGGTAAAAGAATTTCTCATTAAACACGTCCAAATAATATTTATTTTCCGAGAATCAATTTAACAATTTTCATTAGGTTTTTGTTTTTTATTTTATAAAGATAAAAATTGTTATTATATAATAGTATTTGGACGAATGCATGTTAACCGAGATTTATTTGAAAATCATAAATTTTATGAATTTTAAAAGATTCCATAAAAATTCTTGGAACACATTCTTATATTTATTTATCAAATTTCAGAGCTACACAAATTATTTCTAAGTGTATTGGAATATTAAATTTTGTACTGCGCGTGCTCGAGTTAATTTTTAATAATTAATGAATTAATAATGAATTTACAATGAAAATTGCTTTGAATAACACTGGACCACAAATCTAAAAAATAACATGCGGATGGTAATTACACGATACTTCTACATGTGTATGTGTGTGTGTGTGTCTGCTTTTTTGGATGCTAAATTTAAATTTGTTAAGCATTTTGTTCGATAGTGCGCACATCAGTCATATTCACTGTATGTAGCACCGTTGTAGCAAGCTTTCGCTTTATCAACAGATTCTATCCCAAAATCATTAATATTGCTTATTTTTATTATTTTTACGACCACACAATATAGTACTTTAAACCATAGTACGTCCTAAACCTATAACTTCCAAATTCATTTACTTCCACAATTACATAAAAAATAACCAAACATAGCCAACCTAATATATAATATAAGCCAACCCTAACTCGTAAAATTACCACACCAATCTAAAAAAATTTCCAATATCGAATGTTCTTTAAAGACAAAAAATTCCTGACTTATCGAAAGAAAAATGCTGAACAGATTTTAATTCGGCGATCTCAAAATAGGTTATGCGAAAACGGCTTTTATAGCGATTTAATACCTTATGAAAAGCGGGAAGCAAGTTTATCGTCATAATTAGTAATTCAAAGATATAGATTCTAATTTAATAATGCAAGTGTGTAATTAACCCTTAGTGTACCGGTATGACGCAATATGCGTTAGAAAATAAACCATTGTAAAACACCTATTTTGTACCGAATAATGATTAATAATGATGGATAGGTGTTAATAATAATTAGCAATAAATAAGAATAACTATTATAAATAATTAATTATTATTCTTACAAATAAATACATAGTTATATTATCAAAATTTTAAATAAATTAAATATTTTATCTCAAAAATAAATAAGTGGTTTCATGCGTTTGGTCGTCAGATGACGACAGTTTTCTCTCATAAGATAATATGACTGTCAAACCAATACATAGATAAATAAAGCCTATATATATTTAACTCAAAATTTTTAATCTGAGACAGTTATTTTGCTTGTCAAATTGTTCAAGGAAATCTCGATGTTATAAAATCATCTCCGGAAACATCCTGGGTAATACTGAGAACGAGTACTTGCAGTCTTTGAAATAAGGATTTATCATATTTTGTTCATCAAAAAGTTCGAATTTTTCAATTTTGACTTCAAAATCATAATCAGCGACCCAAAAAAAACTATATATATACACTTTTCCATACGTATAGAATAGTGTTTTTCAAGCATGCAAAAATTTCACATGGGCATTACCGTTCCGGACCGGCATGACGCACATATATGCCATGCTCCGACTCGCAAACATTTAGTCTCAGTTTGGGTTAAAATTGGGGACCTATGATCACTTTTTCATACAAACAATACGCATTGAAAATATCGAAAATCCCGGTACTCTAAGGGTTAATAGAGGTATTAGAGTTGTTAAATGATAGAAAAACTTCGTAGTGGATAGGCAACTTGAAAATAACCTGCACCGTAGAAAAAAAATTCTAATTAAAATATTAAATACTTTATTGAACCGAGATACTATTTATAGAGATACAATAAATCTTTACTACATAAATAGTGAAAAGGTATCGAATTCAAATAAAATATTCAATTAGATTTTAAACGATTGTTTTGCATATTTCAATATAAAATTCATAAGTATAATAAGGACTCTCGAGGATTTTATAAAACGAAAACTCTCAAAAGCAAATAGTAGCACACGTGACGCATACCACATCAGCTTCCTTTCCATCTGCGTATATGGTTTCTGTATCGACTGCTCGCACGTATATATAGATCATTAGTTACCTATCGCAATAGCAGTTATATTTAGATATGTGGTCTTGTGTATATAATCAACGGGCATATAAAAATGGTTCACATATCTTTATAAGAAATATGTTGAAATTTCACAAGTGCCACGACTATATTATTAATGCATACGTCAATAAATAAAGTCGTCCGCTTAAGTTTTTTTTCTCTCTATCTAATATTTAACAAAGTTGTGTATCACAATTCCAATTCTCCGCACCAGCCTGCGATCGAAGCTATATCACGTACATGAGTGGCGAAGATCCTCCCGCCAACTACCAACCCACGCATCCCTCATCGGCCATCGACTTTACATAATTAATAACCCATCTGCATAATATACTCCGTGTCCGCTCCTCCTCCTCCTCCTCCCCATCCCCCGCCCCCATCATACGTCCAACCTTCCATCTGCTTGTATGTGTGGAGATACATGTGTAACACGATTGTCTGTGTATACAGCACCGCCGTGATAGGCGCGCAGGTGGACGCGAATCAGCCCCTCGTCGATCCGAGCAACGCAGTCTGACCCCGAAGCCTGCCGATACTGCTGATAATACCGATACTGCTGCTACTGCTGTTACTACTACTACTGCTGCTGCTGCTGCTGCTGCCGCCGCCGCCGCCGCCGCTACTACAACAACAACTACTACTACTACTACTAAGTCGTCGAGAGGCCGAGTCGTCGTCGCCCAGGTCGAAGCGGCGTGCCGAGAGGGCGGCGGGGGCCGTCTCGTCGACGCCGGGGCAGCTAATAATGATACCTGCGGCGCGGGCCGGCTCGAGAATTTTCAATACCCAGCGGGGGACCTCGCTGTTTCTCCTCCTTCGATTTCTCGCGCACGCATAGACTTACGGGGATCCGTGCGCGCGTTCATTGCGCACGCTCGAGCGATTCGCTCGGGCGCTTTAGATTCGAGGGGCGATTGATTGCGCGCGTATGCCGTTCGCTCGTCATACCAGGGGATTCACGGGGTATGTATGTGCGCGCATACGTGCGGCTGTTAAGCGAGTCGACGAAAGGCCAATTGGATTCGGGAATTATATATATATATATATATACAGATACATATATACATATATCGTTACAGCTATAGTATAGAAGATTGGTAGTGTAAAATTAAATAAAATTACTTAACAATCGGGAGCTTAATGAAGTGTATAGTAAAATTCTTTTTTTCTTTTCTTTTTTTTTTAATTATTTTATTTTAAATGGCCAAAATACAAATCTGGAACGAGAAGATTTGAATATATTTTCTACGCGTGCGATGAATTAGACGTTAATCACGAATAATCGCCAAAATTCCATTCGACTTGGCAAACCGATATTGCATTGCTACTAATTGAACATAAACAATCTTGTTTTCTTCTTCATTCCTTTACCAACGTATCAGTGGATGAGTAATTGATATAGAGTGGGTCGAGGCTCGAATTAAGAATTTTTAAAGAAATTTTAGGCGACGAATTGTGCGCGACGACGGCGTGGGTCCTACGATCGTCGAGTTATAAGGTACATTGAAAAAACGTTACATAATACAATTTTATTTAATAGGTTTTAGCGCGAGTTCGGAAGCTTTTTCTTTGCTCCTGGCAGAATTTACGGGCGAACGAAGCGAATATGTCTTAGTATACGTGTAAATATAATTAAACTAGTAAAAAAAAAAAAAAAAAAAGAAGAAATTGTTTTCTCTCTACCGTGAAAACTGATAAATGTCGAGACTGTTGTCGGATACATTATGGCAGATGTATCGGCTGCGCACATACGCAAGAAACGGTGTGTAGTCACGTAATCGGTATGACAATATTCGGCCCAGAAGGAAAAAAAATAAAGAAAAAAAAGACTATCCAAGTCCACCTTCGGACATGTTTATGGAATACGGCTCCCCGTTTAATCGCATGGAAAATTCATCGCGAGCGTGCATTTGTCAATGAAGTCCGACTCGTCTTCTTCTATCTCAGAAAGAAAAGAAAAAAACAATTTACGTTTAACAATAAAATTTAATATAAACGTTGAATTCGACGCTATCGTGACTGTATACCTGGTTTCAAGTGTCAATTTCTGATCACCTATAGGCAATTGAGTCAACGTGGGTCACGCTAAGAAACGTAATTCCGGATTAGCAATAGATTATTCTAAACACTTGGTATTCTCTTTCGTATCAATCGGTACTCGAAAATATGCATAAGTCGATTATGGAAAATTTGCTAAAGATCCTTAATTTAGTATATAGCGATACATTAATTTTACCCGAAAACCTTCGTAGTTTGCTTTTCGTTCAAGCTCCAATTTTTTAATATATTTATTTATTAAATTTTTTTTCTTTTATTAAGTCATGTAATTTTTTCATATACATATATATATATATATATATATATATATATATATATATATATATATATAATGCGGAAATGCGCCCTCCTCGTCTTCCACTGAAATCCAACCGAGTCGCGCACCGCTACCGGCGATCTCGCCCTCGTCGTCGCGTCTTCCTCCCGGCATACACTCCATCCACTTGTTCGCGGGTGGCGCTCGGAACGGCGTTTTACTTCGTTTCGGTTCCGTGCAAGAAGCCCCGCGTATGGCTGACTCAATGACTTGCTGAAATAATAATTTCAACGTTGCTATCGCGTAAACCGGCGCAAGAGGTAAAAAAAAGAAGAAGAAGAAGAAGAAGAAGAAGAAGTTCTTATAAAAAAAAAAAATGCATTTATATAAGACGAAATGAATGAATTGGTCCCCGGCGGGTTTCGAGTCGACAATCGGCAACGGTGCGCGACGACGGCGAGCTCTTTCGCCCCCCCCCCCTCCGCGGTCCTAAGGATTGGGACTGGGACAAACGCGTCGCGGGATCTATTTGCGTTTTTTTTTTCCTCGAGTCGAACCCGCGCGAACGATAGGGGCAGGCCGGGGCCGGTTGTTCGGAAGTGAACCTCCAACTGAACCTCTGGCCCCACTCAATAATACAATTATACAAATTATCTTTCGTTGACGCCCTACTCTCTATTCCTTCTCTCTCTCTCTCTCTCTCTCTCTCTCTCTCTTCTTTGGTCAAACGCTCCTTCGGGAAATTACCGGTCCGAATCTGGCCTACTTCAAGGTCTGCGGCTCTGCTGACGTGTGTATATATATATATATATATATATATATATATATATATATATATATATATATATACTTAATATTCTGGAACAAATTCAGTTTGTTAAATCAAAATACTCAAAAATCATATTAATGATCAATATACACAGTATTCCGTAATAATATACTAATAAAAAAGAAAATTTGCTTGTAATTAGTCAATTTTCAGTTAATAAAAATTGCGTATCAAAAATATGGAAACGCTCGAGTAACCTATTATATAACACGCGTTGTCTAAAAAATTTTAAAAAATAGTATATATTATGATTTTAATATGGCACTTTTTGATAATTTCAATATTTGTTCAATGGTAAAGTTACGTTTTATTTGAGTATCGAGCTTAAAATTTCCAACTGTTACTAGATCTAGCTTTAGTTATGCTTCCATACTTTAACGCTCTCTCAGATTAATATATACTAAGACTAAGCAATCTGCATTAGATGCTGATGAGAGGACTATCAAAAGCCAATGGGTAATGGTGTGTATATATACATATATAGAAAAGTGAGAAAAAGAGGCAAATGAACTAATTTAAATTGTGCTTCAAAAAACATTTTCTTTGAAATATTGATTCCTGCATGACTGTTTCTAAGTCTTATCTTATATATATATAAGAAAAACTTGAAGAGTGAAATTATAGATCAAAGTACAAAGTTCCAATGGGTATATTGAGTAATTTCCTATCACGTAGATTGCTTGCATGGGCATTAGAATAAATAAATGACCATTCGCGACCTACAGTTACCAAGTTTATGAATTGAGAGTCTATCATCAGCTATCGCTAGTAAAAAGAAGCTATATGTATAGCTATACTGTAAAAAAAATATCTTAAATTTAATACACTACGTTTTTTCATATTAATAAACAAATATTAATTTTCAAGTAGTACATTAATACATTTTCTAACCTAGTTACGAATGAAATTTGATTATATTTCTTAAATTTCGTATACTTAGATTAACTTATATTAAAACTAATTAGGCGATGAATATTAAAATATCAAATTAGTTATTTTAGTTTAAATGCACTCCTATTAAAATTCATTAATTTACGCACATCTAAATTCTATGCTTGTTTCTTCAATTGAACGTATGTCCATTAAAACGAAATATGCTATATGTACGTTAAATTTAAAATAGAATGGTAATCAATTTAATAAATATTTTTCAAGTTTAATTTTAATATTCTTATAAATTTCATATAATTATACGAAAAACAATTGATTAATATAACATTATTTAAAAATTTACTTAATTATTCTATAATTTACAAATTAACTGTACATATTCTGGGGTAAAAAATGTATTCATCATCTATACTTAAAATATATTTATTGTAATTAAAAGTATTTTAAAAATTACATATATGTTATTGTAATTAATCTATAAGTATTTCGTTTATAAATTTTTTCAAAATTTCAAAAAATTTACATACTATCACATGAAAACATTTTTTTCTTTTTATTCCTAATAACTTTAATTAAACATAAATGTAAGTATCAATATATTAATAAATGTTAATCCAAAGCATATTAAGTTTCAAATACGTACAGTAACTTTCATTGCTTTTTATTAATTCACGATTAACAAACATTGTTTTTTAAAATAATTTAATATGCTGTGCATTAAAAATCTATTAAAAATGAAAATAAATTAAATTTTCTTACCAATTTTCATGATCGATAGAAACATTAATACAGATTAAATCAAATTGTGTCAATGTATTTTAGATTAATCTGAATTTTTGAAATTAATATAAGTGTAATCATATTTCGTAATCTTTCAAAATTATTCATATAGTAATATTCTTCGTTTGACGAACGAATTTCATCGTATATTTATATATTTATGTATTATTTTATATACATATGTAACGTAAAATTTTGCAAAAATATTATGCGTTACGTATGTTAACTGGAAAAATCCAATTCCCTTATTATAGTTCATAAATTTTTAATTCTATAAATTTAATCAATCTATAAATTTACGATAAACAGTTAAGATAAAGATTTGTGGAGCGAAAAACAAGATTTCGAAAATTATTTCTTTGCAGATTGCGATCTTGTGAATGAACTTTCATTGTCGCAAGACCGCGTTCACAAAATTATGTACACATAAGATTTAGAAATTGTAATAAACTGAAATCAATTTGCTTTGCTAGAGATTTTCAACAATTCGCGATAAAAACAATACTAATAAATTCAATCGTCTTTGAAATTGCTTGAATATTTCTCTTTTTCTCTCTTTCTCGTGGTTAAAAGTGCTTTTAGAAATTCGAATTTTCACCGTTGTATGTATATATTGGACGGGAAGAAAGAAAGAAGTTCCCGAAAAATCATTCGTATCGTTTATCAAAATTAGTATTAATACGGAACTATTATTCTATCATAATGATAAAATAATATAAGATTTTTAATTTATTCAACAATCTATGTTTTTATTTAATTTTACAGATGTATAACCTGAAAATTTATATACGTTTATTTCAATAAATAGCAATGCATAAATTTTATTCTGCACAAATGCAGTAAATTAAATTTGTAATTATATATAATAAAATTTAAATAAGTGCATTTAAATAATGAACAATGGCAATTTCATAAAACTAATAAAACAAAAATTATTATAAAAAATCTAATTTGGTAATGCAAAATTATATATATATATATATATATATATATATATATATATATATATATATATATTATAAAGAAATGACTATATTTGACCTTGTTGTTTCTAGTCAATATGTTTTGCACTTTGTTAATAAATATTATTTTATGAACAACACGTGTAATTTAAGCAGTTTTCTGACTAAAAATCGACCCTCCTGCAGAATAACTACGAACATTTTACACAATGTTCGGCGATTCTTTAGAATATCTATGTAACACCTATTGTCCATAATTATATTATATATACAAATATAGTTTTTTAAAGTTGAACTAACGCACTACAGATAATTTATCTTCGTTGATACTTTTGGTATACGTACCGATTATTTTATATATAACATATATTACACGTGCGAAATACAAATACTTACAAGATATAATTTTTCTAGATTTTTATTTTATTAGATTTATATTGTTATAGCTTGACGAGTATCGACTGATTCTTGAATGGTTTTTCATCAAAAGAACTGAAATAAGTAAATTATCGTCATTTTGCCGCGAAAGAAAAAAAGGCCACTGTTATATTAATATATAGAAGATTTCTTCTTTCTTTTTCTTTTTTTTTTTTTAACATAGTAGCAATTGAAAGGCTGTATTCATAAATTAAGAATGTTATCAGACTCGATATATTTTTTAAAACGGAAAAGAGCACAATAATATATTGTATAGCGCGACCTCCCTTAGATCTCGCTTATTGTAAGGTACGACAATATTTTAAGCCGATGTTATATATAAGCGAGTGGATAAAAGGATAATAAGAAATAAACCAAATTGCGCTATAGCTTAATTTTTAAATATACAAATACGAAACGCATAATGTTGGCATTTTATTTTTTACTACAAATATAAACAGATATATACGCAAAAGGTAGAAACCTCGCTGACATATATATATATATATATATATATATATATATATATATATATATATATATATATGTATATATAGATGTCTGGTGGTGCCTTTCTTCTAGAGCTACATGCATTCTGCAGCAAAGTTTGTAAATGCTTATGAGAGCTTTTTTCAATTGCAATTCATATATATATATATATATATATATATATATATATATATATATTGCGAGGTAAAGCGTCTGCGCAGAGGGCTGAAACGGCCGACTTTCGACGTTCATTAATTTTTCCAGTACACATATGACCTGAATCACGTGGCTCGAATTAATAAAATTTTCCTCGCTCGTTACTTCTCTTATTCGACGGAGCTTCGATTATACATTTTTACGACGAACCTGTGTATGTATGTTGTAAATAGACATAAGCGAATGGAAAGCTGAATTATTTTAATGGAAAATTTTCGTCTCAGTACTGTAAATAAAAACTCAATGCAAAATAATCAATGTTCTTTTTATATTATTTTCCCATCATATACTCCTATTTCTCCATTTATTTGTAATTACATCTTATTTTCTAGCGAGTGAAAAGTTATATTCACAAATGATATTAGAGCTATATAGATATATATAGTTGCAGTTTCAATTCGAAGCGATTTTATTTTAAGAAAATATTTTTGCCAAAAATTTTTTGATAAAATTATTAGACAGTTCAATATTTCGATATATAAGTATAATTTTAAATTAGTTTTTTATCATCGACAAATGGAATTGAAATAACGACGAAATAAATTAAATTAAAATTTATTCTACATAAAAATGGCAATAGGGAACTGAAGCTTTTTTTTTAATTTATGATTTGAACAATGGCTGATATTTAAATAAAAATTTACTTAACATTTGTAATTGTTTACGTATTCAGTGATTGATTAAATTTTTCTTAAGCCGTAATATTTAATTCAAATGGATAACGGTATAATAGCGAGTAAGGATAGTATGTAATCAATGTAAATAAATATCACATAGCTTATGATGCACGTGTGTGTGTGTGCGTGTATACACACACACATAATGTCTGACACACGTGCTCTACAAGTGACAAGAGCTACTGCAGTTTGCACTTTGTAACTATAATCGTTATAGTATTTGTGTCTTGCCACATGTTTCCTTCTCGTTCTTACCGTCTTATAGATTGTTTTAATTTTTTTTTTTTAATTTTTAATGTAATTTAATTTCGATTTCCTTTGTTTCATAGTAATTTCCATTCCAGATTCTACGGGGGTGATTATAAACAAGGACAGTCTGACTGTCCTTAAATTAGTATCATATATTATTGTATCAAGACTGTAATGCAGATTAAAATATTTATTTATTTAATAAAGGCCTTATACTTATCTCCCAATTAAAACAAACGTGCTTTCTAGTATACACGACAAGTAAAAACGTCTAAATCATTTTTATCCAGCAGAGACCAATTCCATCCAATGAAAATTGAAAAAGCCTATGATCTATTAAATATTGAGGAAAAATACATAATATTTTTATTTCTGCAAAATTTGTCAAGAGAAAATCATAAATATAAAGATAGTCGGTGCCTTTATAATTGTTTCATTTCGTCTTTTCAATATTATTTATTAAATAAAAATTTTAAAATAAAAAAAATCAGTGGATTAAAAATATTTAATAAATTATTTTCAATTTATATTGCGATGTAATCTAGTTATTGATATAAAATCACAATTACTAATTAGACAATACAAAAAAGTACGTAAAGTAAAAAAGAATCGTATATTGAGTGTGTCGATATGTGAAATGCGATATACTCGAAAATATATAGAATAACTTTTTATAAAGTTATTGAAATGAAAAGATATAGTATATGTTATTAAGCTGAGTAATAAAACTTAAACCAAAGCTTAAAGCAGAGCTTAAACCAGCTTAAACCTGCTTAAACTGCACCATGTCAAATTTTTGTTAAAAATAGTCATTTTTGTGATTTTTTTCTATCACTTTTATTTGTAATCAAGCGAAAAAAGATAAATAAGATAGAATTTTTTATAAATCAATCCATGTCAATTATTTTTAATAATATTTTTCAATTTACTCAGTCGTATAAGCAAACAGACTTGTAACAATTAGGGGAAAAGTAACTAGTTACGCCATATTCCAGTTCCATAACCTTACTCTCTCAAATTCCCTAGTGTTAGTAATTTTTCAATCCTCAAATTTAAAAATTGGTACACTTGATGACGCCATTACTCGTTTTACTACGGTTTGAGCAGGTCAGTTTGGCGCGCAATAACAATACATGCATTTGTTATTAAATGATTCCAAAGTGAATGTCAATCATTAATCGTTTCAAAATAAAGTTTGTAATATCTATCCATAGCTATTAAAGTTTATTACGGAAAGTAAATGTTTATTAATAATTCCACTATCTAATACTGCTTATAACAACTGATGAATAATAACGCAGGAGTAAGTGTAACAACACGTAACTGTTATTTCAATAATAATCAAATGTAAAATTAAAAATAGAATTGATTTATCAAAAATATATTATATTTTTAAGAGAGATAACAAATTTTAACGCTTTTATTATTTATTATTTAAAACAGTTTTAATATGAGTTAGAAAATATACTTAATAATTTTTAATTTATTAAAATATAAATTTTCTAGATTAATTTTGGTGATCTTAAAAAGCAAGAGCGTTATAAAAGACTTGAACGTGATTTAAAACTTGCGTTCGTTCAACAAATTGAACGAGTAAAGGCTTGTGATGAAAAAGTCTACTGCACCTCTCCTATTTGGCCAAGCTTATCAAGTATAAACGTAGATGGATTTGACAGTAGTGTTACAAATAATAATTTACCACTACAAGTTTCAAGGGTTGGCAGTGAAGTAGTATCATCAAGCAGTAATCTTCGTAACGTGCTTCCTATGCATAAAAGGAATATTAAACAGATTCCGATTGCAACTTCTAGTGTGAAAAGGCTTCCGATAAATAAATCTGATGAAGACTGTATTATTATGCCTCCCCCTACTTCTGACAATTTTAAAACTTATAAAAAAAAAGGATTGTCTAATATTAACTCTACAAATCTACAGAATGTACAAAAAAATAAAATAAGAGAATCCGATATTAAAGTAAATGAGCCAGAAATGTCATCCTTAGGTGCTCCTAATCTAATACATAAAAATAATGTTTCTTCAATACTAGATTCTCAAGAATTAAAAGGATATAGAACATTTACCAAATGGCGAATCCTTTTAAATGAACATGAACAATTAATTATAAAAGGAACTTTAGAATGGTATATTACCTTAAGCATTTATAAAAACATTTTTTTAACAATTAAATATTTTGATGCACATATATATTTTAACTCCATTCATTTTATATTAATCATAAATAATGTTTATAATCTTAATAAAATATAGAATTTTAATACTAAACATAATAATTAATTATATAGTGGCAAAATAGCTAGAAGTAAACCTGTGCTGCGAAGATTTACAAATACCAAAGTGGAATCCATATTTAAGCATACATACGTACTTATCGGTCATATAGTTGATGATAGAAATGGTAAGTATGAAAACTAATTTTTACAATTTTTATAATTATTTTTATATGTCTTTAACTGAAGGATAGAAAATATAATGTAATAATATATATAATAAATTATTATATATTGATATTTGATTAACAGAATTACCAGATTATGTTAGAGGAAAATTTCACAATGGATTTCCTGATGATTGGGAAAATGTTTATCAATTATGGAGAAAATATATATCAGAAGGATCAAATCCAACTTTTAGATGGCCTTTACCAATAAGTGATAGTGATGATGATTTACATAGTGACATTACAGATTTTATCTATGTTAAAAATAAGCCTTTAAAAAGTATGGAAGAAGCACAATTTTCTAAATTTTCTTATAATATTTCATCATCAGGTTACCACTCTAAACTCCAATCTGAAACTAATCAAAATTTAGATAAATCAAAAGAAGTAATGAATGAGCGACTATTAACAAATCAAAATATAAATAAACTTGCTAATAATAATAGTCAAGATAATCACAGCTCTTTTGTTAAAGATAATAATATATATAATGGTGAATGTGAAATTGTAAATTGTTGTAAAGAAACTTCCAATGCAAGTGCAAATATTTCTAACTCTAATTTGAAAAATACATCATTCTTATATGAAATCATACAAGAAGATAAATTAAGAATGATACTTTCCAGTCTTGGAGATAAGAACTGTCCACCTCAATATCTAGACAAATTTATTGAAATGATTGATTGTTTAAGATTTATTTTATCCTATATTCAAGATAAGAATGGAGAAACAAATACTAGTAAAGAAACTGCACCCTTCGCACAAAATCAAAGCCTAGGATGTAGAAATTGTAACAATACACTTTCATGTTCTGAAACACAAGAAGCTAATCTAAATGAAATGGTTAATGCAAGTATTGATAAAAAGACATGTCTTAATTATAAAAAAAGTTCAAAAAACCAAAAGCCATATGAAAATGGAGAACATATAGAATGTACAGAGTTACAAAATGATTTTAATCAGCATAAATTTGATAATATTGATAATAATGTAAATGAAACATCAACCAATGAAGCTTATATGGGTATCCCTAATGTAAATTTACATCTACTTATTCATAATAAATGTCCAAGATCTGAAAGATATGAATATAGAAGAAATCGCTGTAAAAATAGAAAAAATATACAAAATGAAGAAAAAGATTGTATAATTGATGATCAAAAGCACAATTCCTACTCTAGCTCGTGTGATACCGATAATCATCTGGACATAAAATACCAAGAAAATAAAAGTCCTATGGTGAACAAAAGATTTTCAAAGAAATATGTGACAAAAGATTCAACGAAGGAAAATGACAAACAAGGTTGTACAAAAATATATGAGTATCTATTTTTCTTATTTCAATTTATTAAGAGTTCAATTCTTTTATAAAAATAATTTAATTAAAAAATCTTTAGGTGAATTACTTTTGACTCCTACTAAATTAGCATCCAATGCTGCAATAAAACAACTACCTATTATAAAAAGTTCAATACCTGTTAATATTGATTTAAAACGTCCACTGAGAAATCAACTAAATACTGACATCAGCTTTGTTGATGATGAAGTTCCAAAAAAAATTCAAGTAATTAAATATTAATAATTCAAGTTTATTTAAATGTGAAATATGTACGTTATATTATTAACAATTCTGTAAATTTTTTTTTTTATAGAGAACATTTAGTACTGGTAGCAATAGCAGTAACAACAAAAAAGAAGAAAATTTTAGTGAAGATGTGCAAAAACATCCTTTTCTGACTTATGATTCTGAAGATTTTTTAAGCGAAGACATGGATGCCAAAGAACAGGTAAATCCACTATTAAATTATACATGACTTAATTCTATAAATTAAACATTTATATTTAAAACGCAATACTTTATCAAATAATAGGGGTTACATAATTCTACTGGGGCTATGAAAGATAAGTCTGAAGTATCAATGAGAAATAATAAGAGTCAAAATCGAAAAACTCGAAAAAGTTCAAGTTTAATTCAAGAAGAACTGAAAAAGCGAATTGAATCTGATAAAGACGGGATTTCACTGAATGAAGTGTTTGGCTCAAAAGAAAATCCAAAACAATTAGCATCGTGGGTACCTTGTGTTGCATATAGTGATAACTATCCCAAAAAATACTATTTAATATTTGAAGGAAAATTGTTAAAGTAAGCTTTATATGGAATTAAAAATATAAAAGATGTACAATATAAATATGGATTAATAAATTTTCATATTATTTTGCAGTGAAGCTGGACATATTCTTCATAGAAAGTATACTACTGATCGTATTCATCAGAGACATAGTTCAAAACTTATAGAAACTGTAAATAACGAATTCTTTTTGCTTGTTGGAGAAATAAACGATTCAAAACATGGTAATAATCTTAATTAAAATTGTCTTATAAAAATTAATTGCTTTATTTTATTACTTTTAATCCTTTTAGTGGTGCCTAAGCAATTATTAAAATACTGCCGTAGTGGATGTCCTTCAGATATCATGGAATTTTGCATTGAATGGCAAAAACTATCAGGTAGAATCATAGAATTATAAAAATGTAAAGCAAGTTGATGTTCATATTTATTAATAAATTATTTTTTATTTTATTTTTATTGAAGTATATTGTAGTCAAATAAAAATAACTGTTTTCAATAAATGTATAGTTTATCATTTATTTCTAACTCATTATTTTAAAAATAGCCAGCATTATTATACAATTAAATTAATTTGTCAGAAATCATAACAATTGTTATATAACAACGATATTCTATTTATAAAATTTAATAATAGTTTTAGAAATAACTACTCCTAAATCAGAACATTTACGTAATGCACCAATTGACAAGCTTATAATACCAACTAGTTCGCGTGGACGAAAAATTATACCACCTTTAAATTATTGGAATGGTAGTGTTGCTTAATATAGAATAATAAATCACGTTTAAATTCATTAAAAATTTGTAATTATTATACAATTTCATTTATAGGTGAGAGGATAGTAACAAAAGATAATGAAACTGTTTATGAACCTGGAAATTCAAATGAAAATGCATCATTGACAAAAATTATAACTAAAGAAGCTATGGTAATTTGTATTATTTTTAATGAATAATTTATCTTTCGTTATATAATTTCATTTTAAATACATTTAAAAGCATTCATGTAAATATTCTATAAATTAATTAAAAATTTTATGTATTTACTTAATTCTATCCAAAGTGCTTCAAGAATATTAAATTTTATATCTTATCTATAATAATAAGATAAATAACTTAATAAATTTATTATTTATAAAGAATATATTTTAAATCAAAAGTTTCTTTCAATTAAAATTAAGTTCTCGCAATTTCTATACCAAACCACTGATTAAATATTTTTTAATAATCTAATTTTCCATATTCAAGTTATATATTATTATAGTACAATTACAACAAACATTCCATATTTTAATAGACAACCAGCGAAGGAACAATAAAACAGGATTCCAAAGAGTCAAAAATAACGAAAGTTTATAGTAACAGTCTTATAAAAACTTTACAAACCTTACATAGCCCAGGATCTCGAAAAGCTGTAAAAAAACGTGTAGTACAAAAGTTAAAATATTCTTCAGATAGCGATAATTCAGCAGATGATAAAAAGGTAATAATAAGTAAGTTCATATTATTATTTAATACAATATAATAAAGTTTGTTCTTTCAAAAAATTAAAATAACATTTACTCTATTTTCAATATAAATAGCGGGGTCTGTTATTCGAAAAATATATATTATTTTACAGTTATTTTTATTATTATTACTAATAACATTTTTTTAGATAATCGTTCCAGAAGTATCGACAGAAAGGAATTTTAATGTAAATCTTCGTAGAAGAACAAGAAATATAAATAAAGAGAGTCCTCAAAAAAATTTAAAACAGCTCAATCTGTAAGTAAATTTTTTATATGACCAATACATATAGATTTATAAAAATTTTAATGAGTTTTGAATATAGGAGATCGCAACACAAAAACAATATGTTATGGTCATTAGATAAAGAACAGTATAATGATGTACTCTCAGACGATCAAACATCTGTTCTTGCACGGTAGTATGCAAGGTAATTAAAAGAAAAATTTTTAATTGAAGACGATGAAAACAAGAATTACAATTCCTGTAATATATATATCTCAATTTATTTAATTTAATTCTTCATTGAATAATTAAATAATTATTCAATATTATTTTTGTACAAAGAAAATTTATTTAAAAAAGTGTATTATAATTGTAATTATTAATTTTTAACTAGATAGCATTGCAACTGTAAAAAATTATGCACTATTTATATGTTCACAATAGTGATATTTAATCCATAATATAAGAGTCAAACTTCATTATTAGGTTTACAATATCATCACTGTTAATTGTATTTTGATTGCAATACCAATCAAATGCATAACAAAATTTGCGTCGGCAAGTTATAGTTCGTAGATTATATCTATTTTATATTAAATAAAAATTTTATATATGCTTAATTTCTTATACATGTCTGTTCCATGCAAACAAATTCACAAGGCCAATGATTTCTTTAATTACTAAGCGCTTTTTCATCCTTTGATTTCACGCATACATTCATACTTATGATTTCATTTTTTATATATAAATTTCATTCACGCTCACGTTAAAGTTGTAATTGAGTGATGACCTTTAAAAAAATAAAAGAATCAAATTATATAAATAAAAATTTATTCCTTCCGTTTATTAATTTATAACTAGTATTAAAAAAAAAACTATTTTCCAAAATATTCGAAAAATCTTGTTTTAAGTAACTCTTTACAGAATAGAATAATAGAAATAGAACCATGAAGCTCTCTTTTTTCTTTCTTTTTTTTTTACAAAAAAAGTAAAATTACCTTTACACAAGCCACACTTCTTAACTAAGCAAAATGTCATATACATAAATACATTAAATCACTAATTACAAAAGTTATTAGCTTTCGTCATAAAGCGGAGTACCATCTCCGCTCAAGGACATGCTTCTTGGACTCGAATTTGTGTGTGGAGTTCCCCTCGGAGATTTGTATGGTTGCTTATACCTTGGAGTACCTTGACTACCGCTGTTAAAAGAAATAATAATAAATTACTATGAGACATGTGAGGCAAAAGAAAAGAACCCGTTTATGCATGCGTTGCTTAACAATAGTGAAATTTTTAAAAAATAATTAACAAAAATCTCAATTCTCGAGGGGTAATTTAATAAATTCACAAATTTACCCAGGACGTGGAGCGGATTGTCTCGCCCAATCCTCGGCCGCCTTTTTCCAATCCATCGCGTTCTGATTGACGAAAGGATTAGCCGGCATAATGTGACTATTGGGCGTTTGCTCGCCATAACGCGGCGTCGGATTGCCCGGAGTTTGGTACGGCGTGATGTACGGCGTCTGTCCGGACGGCGTATACGGTGTATTGACAGCGTAAGCACCGTGTACGGCCCCGTAGGGGGTAGTCGTACTCGCCGCGCCTGGCGTCTGTGGATAATGAGGCGTCTGATTGGCTACCTGCGTCAATGAGTGCAGCATGTGTCGCGGGAGATTTTGCGCGACTCGCTGAATTGCCTCCTGATTCATTCCTGAAATGCAAATGCACAAGTAAAAATATCGCTCTCAAGACAACAGAACATACTGCATATACTTAATATTTAAATAAATATTCCAATGTAAATTTATAAAATCATCATGTCAAATAATAATACAATTATAAAATGTAATATGAGAAACAATTTTTTGATAATGAGATCTGTAAAGAACTTATGAAAAAGGTATTTACTATACTAAACGTACCGTTCATATTCATGCCAGGTGTATTATGATATGCTCTAGGTGTACTTGGAGTTAGTTGTCCTGGTATTGGATCCCTGAAATGTTCCTTAAACCAGCGGAACAAATCATTAACTCTAGGAAAACTATTACCTCGGAATCTAAATCCATCTGGAGAAACAGAGATATATTCGTGCCGACACCGAGTTCGAGGAAGATACGACAGCATAAACTTTCCTGGATAATTCTGTAATTAAAAAGTGATTTTTCGTTATGAGTTTCGTTTCATTTCCCATGCTAATAAATACGCTTCAATTAAATGCAAATGCAACTAGTTATTTCGTGAAGAGTACCTTTGCGGCAGAAACTATGTATGGGATACCACCGGGATTCATTTTCTTTTGCTCTTTGAGCACCTCCTCGGCTTTATCCTTCATGCCCATAATCTGCGCTTTATAATATTTGAATTCTAATAATTCAGATGTGTACGCAGCCATAGGATTAATGTGCCTGGCAATGATTTCATCGAGGTCCTCGAACTCCTCGTTTCCGATCCATAAGCTTCGCCCGAGCGAGTATTTGTTCTCTTTGCCCTCCTCGCGCACGTCAATGTGTTGATGTACGTCGTCCGTCACCTTCCACGTCACCGTCAAATGATCGTCACCTTTGCTCGAAGGGCGGATTATCGCCTCGCCCTGCTGCATTGTTTGCATCAGTTTCTCGGCATCGAGGTACGTGATGTTACGGAAGGACGGGTGAATTATTACACGCGTTACGTAAATTTGGCGCTGTTTTACTTTTTTCGCCTCCTCTTCGACAAGGTTATCTTTCCCTTCTGCTTCACTGTCATAATAAGGATCTTTCGTCGGCCTAGAAAAAAAAACAACAACAAATATTTGTTAAAAATATATTACACAAAACATTACCAAACGGAAAAATAAATTTTAAAGTATTAAAAGTACAGATCTATATATCGATTGTATTACGTATCTTTACAGCATTACGTTTGTCACGATTAGTATCATGATCAAATCAAAATTATTGACACATAAAGCGATATGTTTACATTTAAAAAGAAATTATTTCATTTTGATATTTAATTTTTTTTACAAATTTAATTCGACTTACTTCCATTCTTCATTTTTATCAGCGAGATCGCTGCTCTTGCTAGTTGCTTCGACCCCGAATCTATCCACCTCGATCTTTATAATTCGACAATGAATCCGGTTGCCAATGCGAACCCTTTCCTCCGGATTAACGACGTGCTTGTCGGATAAATTTTTTATGTGTATGTATCCCGATATTCCATTATCCAATCGCAATCGAACACCCGTGGCTTTTCCCGGACATGCTCCTGCATCAAAGTGGTTCCAGACCTCGGACAACTCGGGAAACTCAGTTCTTCAGACATAATGGGCACTGCCACAGACCAGTCTCGTCGTTTCGTACCGGATTCGCCTGTTCCAGCTGTTCGCCTTTAGGCTTCCTATAGCTGATCCCCACGACCGTAGCTTCAAGAAGCTTACCGATGTGTAAGGTTTCAGGAGTTTCTTTTGTCAGCATATTAAAGATTTGCTCGGGTGACGGCGTTTGATAGGCAATTCGTAAATCTTTATATCTGAAATGGATTAGTCAGTTAAAGTTATAATTTACCCTTATAATATATTCTTTTAATATTGCATCTTAAGTAAATAAAAAATCCTACCTGCTATTTAATTCTGATCTAATATCGTAAAGTGTGATGCATTTGTTGCCAAAGCCCTGTCTTTCCAATTCTTCTGCAAAAGCATCTAAATCAAGATCCTTCAGTCTTTCGGGCGATTCGAGAATTTCTTCCAATGCTCCAGCAGGATTCGCGTCCTCGTCTTCGTACTCTAATGCATCTACAGCCATTTTTCTAGCCCATTCATAAGTTTCGGGATGGGCACGTGAACCATCCAGCACTTCAACATACGCTTCGGTACTATCACCCAAACTATTGGTATCGATTTTTATAAAACCAGCACAATTGATGAAGACTTTAGGACCCATGTGACAGGAAGTAACCAACTAAAAAATAATACGAAGAAGAGTATTATTTAAGGGAATTATTTTTAAACATTATATAATTGTAAAGGATCTTAAATAGATTCAATCAGTATTAATAATGTGAAAAGAAAAAGAAGATGCATTAAAACAAAGATTGTAAATATTTATATTATGTAGAAGAATTGCACTATGTTATAGATTATGTTAAAAAATTTAACATTAAAGTGAAAAAACAATATTTCTTTTATTGTTCATTTATTAAAATTCTAATAAAACAATTGTAATATTGTGAAATGTAATCATTTTATTCTGCGATAAATAATTTATAAAACTGTTTACACATATGAATTAAAAATTGCTTATTATATTTAGAGTTCTGTAATATTTAATATTCAAAACTGTAATAACAAATCTTTACGTTAAAATAGTTTTGACATAAGTTAGTTAATTCAGAAATGGTATAGCTCTTTTTATTTTGTAGTTATAAATTGGGCATTTTAAATTCTTTAAAGAAAATTCTATAAAATATACTGCACTTTATTAACGCAAAACGTTAAAATAACACCACAAATAACAGAGCATACTGCAACTATGAAAATTGATAAATATAAATATTACTGACCTGTGTTCGATTTTCCAATCGTTGATTGGTTTGCTTTAACATTTTTATCAGATACTGTCCCTTTCGTGGGCCCAAGCCACATACGAACTGCACAAGATTGCCAGAGTAAGGTTGCTGAACGGCTTTATTCACGTCCACACCCACTTCATTTACACGATTAACAAATTCTTGATATATGTTTTCAAGTAAATCCTCCTTTGACAATTGATCCTGCAAACTGTTATATTTCAAGCAAAGTATTTCATCATCTGCATTACACAACTGAGAAAATTCAACAAGGGGATCTTGCAATCGACGTGCTAAAGAAATTGCCTGTCGGAGAAGTTCCGGATAATCTCTGAATTCCGAGACACCCTTATGACTGTTTGAGTATATACTAGCTAATTCATTTTCTATAATTTCAACTTGGATGTTCGGAAATTGTTCGTCTTGAACCAAGGCAGCAATACATTCTCGAATATCCTCGGCTATCATCAAGGCATCTCTTGATTCTCCTCCGATTACGACTACGTGAGGTTTCTTTGTAGCAATAAAATTCCTAATAGCTAACAAATCCGCCTCCTTCATAACTTTATCTGATTCCCTAAAACTATTCTTTTTCTTTAACACATGTGGAAGCTTTAAATAATCCGTGCATTCTCCATCCGGCGCTACCATACAGGCGAAGGCAGCTACAGAGAAGTCAGGTACAAAGGCGAGACCCATCACTCGTAAGCCCTTACTTGTGTCCCACTCCTCATCTTCCTCATCAGGAAATTCACAGTTGTAGGGTGCTATTTTTATCCAGTTGTACATCTTTCGGCCACAATGTCGCATTACACAATCTTTGCTTTCCGTCAGAAGCATTGAATACAGCTCTTTTTTGAGATCAGGAATTACCATTTTAGTGAGAGCCATTTCTACGCTCCCAACTCGCAGAGCATTCCAATCTTGCACGTTTTTACTGAACTCATCTCTACGCAGATAAATTATTGATTTGTATATTTTCTTATGAGTTATAGAACATTCATAATTTACTGCAATATAAAATAAAATTTCGTCAATCATTTAACAATGATTATGAAAAATCTAAAGTAAAATTATTGAGTTTTTTTATTTTATTTTGCAATACAAATTTTAACTACAATATTATAAATAAAAATTTAAATCAAATAATTTCATTGAACTGGATTTTACAAACCTATAATAAAGTTGTTTCATCTGTTCAACATAATTATTAGTTGTATTTCCCTCAATCTGATCAGAGAGAGATATATTTATCAGTTTGTCCTCTTCAGCCATAACTAGTTTCAGAAATTGATCACCAACAAGGTCTCTGACTGGCTTATCTTTGATATATTTCATTGTATATATTGGATGATTTTCATCAATAATTTTTATACCCTGTTTAGTTGGACGCACAGAAATTTTAGCCTTTTCCTTGTACATTTTTCTTACTGATTCTCTTACTAAAGGTTCTCTTGCTAACTGGATTGCGACCATCAATTGTGCAGCTTTAAGCACCTAAAAATTAAATAACAAATTTACGCCTTTTATTATAAATTATACCTTACTATGAGCACTTGGCAAGAAATTGTTTTAATAATAAACGTTTAAAATCTAAATTAAAATCTAGAACTAATGTTTAAGATGTGCAGACAATCCATACATCTTACAAACATAGCACTCAATTAAACTAAATCAGGTTACAAATTTTCAATCTAAAAGCAAGCAATTATTATAATTAATTATATGAAAAAGTTGCTGATCATTATAAAAAATGGAAATTATAAAAAATACAGTCGAATATAAAAAATAAAATATACAATGAAAAATAAAATAGATTTACACAAACACTAAATTTTACATACCTCATCAGCTGACTGAAATTTTTGGCCAATGTATTCTACGGCAACAACACTTGGCTCTATTGGTTCTTGTTCCACTTCATATATTTGATATTCTTCACTAAGATTCTTAGCGAAATGTTCAGGTGGCAAACCAAATTTCTTTGCCAAACTGTCTAGACCAGCTCTGCGACATATGGAATAAGGCCCAGTACGAACTGCCTGTTTCAATGTATCCTCAGCCTCTTCATCCTCTTCTTCATCTAATTCTTCAGGTGGTGGATCCTCACCATTCTCCAAGGCTTCAGCTACCAATTGTTTGTACTTCTGTTTTTTTTCTAAGCGCCGTTTCTCTTTCTCTTGTTTTCGTACGGTTTCTTGCATTAACGGTATTTCGTGACTATAATAGAGCATAAAATGATGGTACGAATCATTAAGCTCTTCCGTAGTCTGCACATTTTCTAACTGTTTTATATCTTCCTCCTCTATAAGTCTAATATTATCAGGAAGAGGTGCATCCGGATCTTTCATAATGTGATCCTCCTGATAACGCTTCATTTTTTGGAAAAGAGACAGTAAGGCATTTTTCCGTTGCCGTAATTGGCACCATTTAGCATCATATTTATATACTTTCCACAAATCATTAATATTCAACTCAGGTAAAACATATTCTTTACGGTAGAAGGCAATGAAAGGAACTTCAAAATGTTGATTCCTCATAAAGTCAAGAGCTTTTTTAATTTTAGCAATAGTTTGGGGACCTTTTTTCGCTCTCTCTTTTGCTTCCGAAGTTAAATGAGAATCTTGTATGGAAATAGTTTTTCGCTCAAAAGCTTGGTTGTAAATCCATTGAGCTTCGGCTGTAAGCTCTTCTTCAGAAGCAGGGGCAATGGGAATAGATCTAAGCTGCATTCGCTCAGGAATATCTGTGGTACGTATCTAAAAAATAATACATTATATGTATTTAGAATGCTAAATCATATGATATTTTTAAACATACTTCATTATCCAAATCGGTGAAATGACCACGTTTAAGTTCACTAGGTTCATAAATTTCAAAAATACTCTTTTTGGTAGTTTTCTTTTTAGCTGCCTTTTTTGTTTTCTTAGGTCTATCAGCATCTCCTTCTTCATCTGCATACTCATCTTCCTCTTCTTCTTCTTCTTCATAATCATCTCCATATTTTTCAAATTCATCATAATCAAAATCAACTCCAAAAATATCTTGAGCTTCCTGCAGTGCTCTAAATTATAAAAAATATATTTTGTTAATTATTAAAAAAGGAATAACTATAAAAAATGAAAATTCTTAAATGCTTACGAATCAGTAAATATATGTTTTTTCTTTTTCCTTTTTTCAGCGATAGGTCGTCCATCATCGTCAACAATAAAATCATCAGCATCAGATTCCTCTTCACTACCTTCCTCACCATATTGATCAACTTCAGCAGCTGGCCTGTGACTACGCTCACTTCTCCTTTCATCTTCCTGTACAATTAAGAATGAATCATTAAACATGCATTAGCATTCATGCTATTTATTTTTATGACAAAAATGTTTTTATTAAACATACCACTATTGCTTCCCTTTCCTAATATTGATAAGCATAAACAGTGCAATAGATATAGGTATAAATAAAGATTAATTAACAGTGAATATAAAATGAGACTTACATCACCGGATCCTAATTCAGTTGAAAATAATTCATTAGCAATAGCATCACGTTCTTCCTCTACTTCTTGTTCTTGTTCTTCTTCAGATTCCTCAGCTTCTATTCTTTTCAAGCGCTTGAATCGTTTCTACAAGATTAATTAAAATTTTTTAAAATTGATTAGCTTTTAAATATTTAATCTAAAATTAATTTTTAATATAAAAAGTTTTATATCATTTATAGATCTTATCTACTAATTTTGCTATTGGTTTTTACTTCTAATATAATTATATTATTTTATAATTGACTGAAAGACTGATAAATTATTATTATTATTTTTTTATTTAATTATTATTAAAATTATTATTAAAATTATTATATTATTTTACATAAAGACTGAAAGACTGATAAAACTTTTAGTAATACTTTTAAAAAATTAAAACAATATTTACCCTTTCAACTTTAACACCTAAATTTTCCTCAATAACATCATAATCTTCATCATCTAAACGATCATCAAAATCTTCATCATCGCTTTTTTTACGTTTTTTAGAACCTTCTGATGCATCACTATCTTCACCGTCACTTTCATCCTCTATAGGATTGTCATCAATCAAATCTTTTAGTTCTTCCCTCAACTTTTCTTCATCATCTATAATATATAATATATATTTGATAAATAAATATAAAATTTCAAATATATCTATAAAATTTATTATAAAAATTGTTACCTTCTTCTTCCTCACTTTCTGAAGCTTGGATTTTTTTCAGCCTTTTTTTGTCATTGCGATCAAGCATCTCATCCTAAAATAATTATAAAATCAATAAAAATTATTAAATATTTTTAAAAAGCTATCTTCTATAGTATCAAAATATTTATGCTACAGACATTTTAGTTTTTTGTATTTTTGTATTTTTATTAATTAAGATTATAATAATATCTTGATATAAATCTGATATAGTTAAAAAATATTCTAACGAAACAAAAATTAAATTTCAGCTACAATTATTAAGAATGTATTTAAAAAGTATATTTGAATTATAAAAGTAAACATTTAATACATTTATTCGATTGAATCCAATTGCCTTACATTTACATCAAAGGTATTTTTACTATTTATAACTTATACACTTTAAATACTCCATATGGAAAAATTATTGTATATAAGATAATTTTCAAGAATGGTTCTTAAATTTATAAAAACTGAAAAAATAGAAAATGATAACAGTGCTCTGGAGAGTAAATATTTATCAACCTTTAATAGGAAAATAACGTTGCATAAGTTTATCAAGTGGAACATTTTCATTTTATTTTCAATAGCATATAAAAGAAAGTATACAATCATTTTAGTAAATATATTTACTAAATACAAAATAAGATGTTTATTTATAAAACAATTAATAACGGGATCTGCTGTGTCGCGCTAACGTAGTGCTAACGCTAACATTTTTACGGTTGCATCTATGGCAAAGGTGTCGTATAGGAATTAGAATAAATAGGACCACGCTGCTGGCTGCATCGTCCTCGCTGCTGAACGCGCAATAAAAATATAAGTTCGACGAGGGCAACAATTCTAAAGTGGCAAACGACTCGATATCAGAATCCGTGATAGTTAACACGTAACATCTTAATAATCAGGGTCAGACGTTTCATAACCTGCGACCACTAACCTCGCTCTCCTCGGCCTCGGAGTCCAGGAAGTCGGCCATCTCGCCGGCTGACCTCGCGCACCGCTGCTATCCCAGGGCCTTGGATACAAGCGAATGGAAAATCAAGAACGTCCCGAAGCGCCTCGGGACGATCTTCGAGGGCAAGGTGCACACGAGCTACAGCCAGCTACAGCTGCGCGGTGAACCCGATATGTGCGATGTACACGTCCTTGCATGCGCACACACGTATATAGAGAAGTAGATGAGATGCTAGAATACTATAGACGCTAATAGAACGCGTTATTAAGCGTTCCCGTCCAACTGCCGTTTGTGCAACCAGTACACGATTAACGGACCCCCTAGTCCCCCTGATGGAAAGTCGAGCATGAACTTTCTGAACTGCCTGAACTAGATGTCTCGAATTTTTGAACACGCATTTATGAGATTTATGACATTGCTGAACCTGGATGAATCCCCAGGGTTCATCAGCTTTTCAGGACTAAATGAGTCGCTGAGTAATTCAGCGCCTCTTCTCATTGGCTATTCTTCATAATGATCAAATGCGCATGCGCACAGACTTTGACTCTTTCTTTCACTTTTATCGGAATCATGGGATTGGCCGAACTGGAGCAGCGTATGAAAAACAGCGCGAAAATTTAGCACAGTTGATCTGGACAACGCTGAAAACCTGTCCTGAAAACTCGTGATGCTTGAGCGGGTAATGTATCGTAAGAAGTTAATGCGGAGTCTGAGAAAAAGATAAATTTCAGAGTGCATTATGCAAAAATTTAAAATTCTCTTCATCGAAACTAGATAAATTGAATTGAAGTTTCTAATAAATTTTTTTTAAAAATTAATTTGTTTATCGATATATTTTAAGTATTTCTTAGTAAATTTTCTTTAATTTTTAATTCACAAAAGCAGAAGCTCAAAATTAATTTTTTTGCCTGTAAACACACTGGAAGGGTTGATAAACAATAGGTAAAATTTATAAATTCCGTGTAAACTAACAATTGACTCGGTTGGATATTATTGTTTGCACAGTATTACGACATTCGTATTAATTCTTCATTTAAAATTTTTAATGTAATTTTCAATATTCTCACACAACAAAGAAATAATAAATAATGAAAGAAAACAATAACAATAGGCTATGCTCTACGAATCGATTCGAATATATTCGAAAATATTCAAAAAGATATTTTATAATGAATGACGGAGAAAATAAGTTTTTAATGGAAACTAATGTTTTTAATTACAATTACTATAGGTGAACATTGCGTATTTATAGAAAATATTTATAAAAACTAATTTCTACTGTGTAATTTTTATAATATTATAAAAATAATTTCTGCTGTGCTGTAAATTAATACCCAAAAATGAAATATGTTTCCTATAAAATTTCTTAGTGTCAACCGCACCGTGTTAACATAAACACAATGATTGATTATTGTATTTTAATATTTTAATATCAAGAGGTCGCGGATAAAAAAGATTACTAAGGTTGTGAACTTTTACCATAAGCAAGGTGAATAACATCGCATGTATACTTAAGCATACGAGGTCGTCCAAAAATTCTTCAATATTTAATTAGTCTATGTGTAAAAACAATAAAAAGTTTAATTTATTTCAATGTTGTTTGCACCGATTCAGATTGCTACTACTTAGTTAAAATGTCTACATTTTATCACTTTTTACTGAAATTAAAAATATTTGTCTATTTTTATTTAATGTACTTAAATTAAAAAATTATTAATATTCGTTAATAAGGAGTCTCTAGTAAATAACTAAACATTCATCATAGAAAAAGTTCATTTTTAAATATTAAGAATGAATTGCAACTGTCGAATCATTAATAACAATAACAATAACAATAACAATAATAATAATAATAATAATAATAATAATAATGTGCAAGTTCGTCGATGAAAAATAAATTATGGAAAAATAAAAATAAATTTAAAAAATTGTATAGAAAATTCATTAAAACTAATTGTATAGATAAAGAAATTAATTTCATTATACAATTTTAAATATGTATTGCAATTTATTTACTAAATTATGTATAACATTTTATAAACAAGTATCAGAATGGGGAAGTCTGGGAAAAAGAGTATTCAATAATTTACTAAATTTTTATGTCAAATATTGTTACTCTCCGTCTCATTTATTAATGTAAAATGCATACACATTCGCTCAATTTTCATTATCGTCTGCAACCTCTCTGTTAAATCTGAACCGCGCTATATTGATATTCACAAAAAAGATACTACGCTTCGATCGCGCGCGCGCACAAACCTAATAGATATTTTCGAGTTTTGTTGTTGTTGATGTTGTTGTTCTTAATTACACTCAATTCTATAGGTGGATAAAATCTTCACGTATGACTTCGAACACCAATAACATGCCGAATGAGCCGAGGAAGTTTGCTTGAATACTTTTTAATTGAAATGTACAAACTACACTTAAAATGTATCAAACTCTTAAAATTGACTGTTCTTTTTTTTTACTTATACGTGATTTAATAATTGTTCCATTTATTTATTCTTTATTTTTTTCATGTATTTTAAATGTATTAAATGCAGATCTAACAAACTAACGCAGCTCATTTTATCGCAATTTACAAGAAATTCTCACATTTTACAATCAGTCAACTTTTCTTCGTCAATCTTCTTGTGAATAATTAATAAATACTTCATTGTTTGCTTATTTATATGTTCAGTACTTTCTTTATGAACATATAGTACGGCTCTTGATATTTATTAAAAAATTGATCTCGCATCAACTTAACGAACAAAAGAGCAGATTAAGTTCAAAATTTATTATTTTCATTTATTTTTCACGTATATAATAATATTATTAGGTTTTCAGACAATGCCTCGCAGTTTCACCTTTTAAATTATTCACTCTAGAACGCAAATGAAATTAAATGTTGCAAATGTTTTTTTTCTCTCTCGCGGCGTTCTGTAATAGATTCTAGTTGAATGCTTTAAGTATGAATTAATGTAAAATTGACATTCATTTTAAAATACAATATTTGTTTCTTGCAACAAATATTGTACTTATTGTGTTAAATATTTCAAAATTCGTTGAAAAATTATCGATTTGTAAATCTGATTAAAACATAAAAATATTGTATTTTCATAGATGTAAAAAAAGTAATTTTTTATTTCGTTATATACATATAATATTAAGCTTTTATCGATAAAAGCTAAAAGTAATAAATTTTTATAAATAAAAAAATTACATATATAAAAATGATTTATTAGATTTTTATAATATATTATCATGTATGAATTTCTTTTTATAAAATTGTATGTGAGCATATTCCTATTTAATAAGATTTATCAGTCATACATCTTTAATCGTTACATAGGAATAATAAAAAGCAAAAAATCAATAACAAATAATTATACTTTTAAAAGTACATATTTTTCTTTTTCTATATTAACAAGAACAAATGTTTTAATAAACGACTGAAAATTATTAATATATAAAATGAAGACTATTTTTATAATTGTTTGAATGATTTATTAATTAAAAAATTTTTAACACAATTTTAAACGGCCTTAGGTAATATAAAACTATATTTGTTAGATAAAAAACGTGTATATATATACACACACACACATGTTCTTTATCTAAAAAATATAGTTACATGTAAATATATATATATATATATATATATATATATATATATATATATATATCCACATGTATACACATAATTTTTATACAGTCTGAATATTTTAACTTATACAGCTTATATTGGTTGCAATTATAAATATATTTTCCATACATGATCATTTATACAAATCATTTTTACTCGAGACATAAATTAACTGAAAGTATTCAAAAAGCATCTATTATAGCCTTGAACATTTCTAATTTATTATTGAGAATAAATGAAATAAGATGATTTATTCATATTATTCTCAAGAATAAATTTAAAACACTTGCATTAAACGTAGTAGTATGATCTGATATGATGCACATTATGAATTATTTTGTCTTGTATAGTCTAAAGATAAATATATAATAACCTGATAATAACCGAGTGTGTATGGAAAACGTGGACTACTAGATTCTTTATCTTAGGTGGGATTCCTTATAATATCGCAATATTATAAATGTAAACGTATGTCGCGTGTTTCATTATTTTCTTTCCTTAAACGTATAATGATCAATATACATGTGATATATGATCAATTGTGTTGTGGTTTTTTTTCTACTTGGTTTGCTTTGAAAACCCATCATTATGACCATTATACATATGCTGCTCCTTTGCTGAACTTTTTCTCTCTCTTAAAACAAAATATAAAACAATGCAATTATATATAGATAATTTTTCCTTTATTGAAAAAAATCACAAAAAAATATTTTAAAACAAAACTTGCTCAAGCATCGAATATTTATCATCAGAAATTTATACATATACATATATATATATATATATATATATATATATATATATATATATATATATATATATATATATAGACACGTCTGTACGGTAATACGTGCGTACATAGCTTGGTGCGCAATGAGAGATCTTCGAAGCAGTCCATAATACTACAACTGCACTTGTATATATATGTCGGTGTGTGTCCGAATACACAAACGAGTATTATAAACAGATTTTCTTCTTCGTATTTAATACAAGTATAAATATTGACGACTTACAAAGTCTAATATAATTAGTTAATCGCTAAATATGCAATCGCTTTTCCTATTAGAATATAGTACGATTTGACTCGATTCGATTTCGGGCAGGTCGCGGGGCTGGGCGTGTACAGGGTAGATCGATTTCTTATACCGTTATTCTTCAGAAATATAATTTTAATGGATAAAAAAAAATGATTGGAGGCATCAGCTAATGTCAATAAATTGATTTCTGTAAATACAGATTGATGTCTGTAAAAATCGAGCATTGACTACATTGTTGTACTCGTGATTTTTTATTTTTAAGTTTTCGTAACGAGTAAAACAATCGAATCACATATATCGTTGTGGAAGAAACTTCGAGAGATTCTATAAAATCTTTCGGTGGTTCGAAATTTGCACTTAATTTCTACTAATTCAATATTGAGCTTTTCACTTATATTATTTTATAATAAATTTGTACATCAAGCAATTTTTATTTGAGCTTATTTTCACATTTTTATTCTAATAATTTTTACAAGATTCAATAATTGAATACTTAAATAATTTAGAACAAATTAATAACTAAAATATATGAAATTAATGATTTAAATACAAATATAACAATAACTGCTTATATTATGCTTTGCATAATATGTTTTTTAGCAAATAATAGTAAGCTACATTCACTGAAAAATTCATAACTTAGTTTCAATATCTACAATTTAAATCTTTTTTTTGAATTTTACCAATGATTTAATGTAATTGATGTAAAATAAAAAGCAACAATCAAAAACATTTCTATTTAAAAACTAAAATGATACAAAATACCATTTAAAGCGCGAATAAATAAAAAATCTTATATTTGAATCAATGAATAGTAATTTTGATTTAAAGATAAAAGTAGGATTTATTTAAATTTTGTGTTTCGAAAATCGAAATCAACAATCGATAGAATCGACCTTAATCGAAAGACTAGAGCAAAAACGTACATTTGCTCATACCTATACACTTCTAAATATCTCGTGTACACGTAAGGTTTAAATTGCGCGAAGCTCGTTTGTACTCTAAATGAGAGAATCTGTTATTATTTGAGTACGCACTATATCGCGTGAAGTCTTAGTCATCAATAAACAGGCACTTCACCAGATTCCTGTATTATAAAACGCTTTTCTCAGTCACGGTTATTGCCTTATACGATTATTATATCTGCATCTGTATTATTAAAGACGCCGATATATTTAAAATAAAATTTGAAAATTTAATTTTTTTTACTTTTCAATGGTACACGCTTTCTCTCGAAGCTTCATTCCTATTTGCATTGAGCCGATTATTCCACGGTCCGATAAACGCTACAGGATTCATTATCGCTAATGCGATAAGGGTGCAAACTCTTCAGCCTATTTTTGCAAAATAATTAGAGCAGCTCTCCGCAAAATGTTTAAACTATGCTTTTTTAACGAACTCCTAAATAATAGGAAACTATCACACTCTAATAAATATTATTTAAACTTATGTCTAAATAATTTAATCGTATAAATTCTTAATTAATTTGAGCAGCCTGTTTAATAAATTGAATTGCCCAATTCTCTGAGAGTAACATTTTATTTTAGTTATTTGTTTAATTATTAAATATTGAAATGGAATTTTCATGTAATTGATGGCGTAAATTTAGAAGAATTACCGTGAGCATTTTTCAATGACTAGGTTCACTAACGGTTATAACTTTATTAAAATAATAGAATATCTGTCTTATTATAAGAATATACGCGAGAATAATTGTATTTTAATATTTAACTTTCTATTTCGATTAGTATCAAAATCCATGGTGGCACGCTGAAGGCTAATATTATAACCTGACAGTTACATTGTATAAATATATACATGTTCTGTATAATGAAATTATTTTCCAAGAGGATTAAGGAATTGAAATTTAAGTCTCACACTATTTTTTTCTTTTCAAGTATTATAATTTTCTAATAAATTATGTTAAAGTATTCACTTGATTTTTCTCAAGCAATAATATTCTATTACTCTAATGATCTTCTAATCATAATGATACTTATTGAAAAATACACAGGGTAACTATGTCGTATATACGTTATCAACTACGTGACATCGATTCAAAAGAGCGTTTTGTCGAAAAAAGAAAATAAATGAATAAATATAGAATCTTGAAAATAATGCGGTAAATAAAGTTTGTTACTTTATCATAAACTATTATTGAAAAATAAAATTAAAGATAGTGGTAGTTTCCTATTCTGCAATACAGACATATATATATATATATATATATATATATATATATATATATATATATATATATATATATGATGTTACAACGTTTTATAATAATTGCTCGCATGATATTCTGTTTTATAATATTAATTAATGTATTATTATTTATAATTATTATTATATTTCTTTTATACGAACCGCTGGAAAAACATTTGTGTTCGGCTCAAGTTCGAACTCGTACCTAGCGTAACGACGTAGCACCTAGGGTTTTTGTACTTTTTTGTAATAATTCGCGTATTATTCTTATCATTACTTTTTTTAACGTAGTAATTATCATAAATTTATGACGAGAGAAGAATGTTTATATACAATAATGCAATCATGATTTATTTCACATTTTTAACTTGTAAAACAGCCCGAGTCTTAAATCAAAATCTACATTTTGCTATCGAAATTCCAATTATTTATAATTTCTAAAAGAAATTCTAAGATAACGAGCCTCCACTATTTATATAAGTCTAAAATGGACTTGAATTGAACTTATTTAACTGCGCTCTATAAGAAGTGCCGTAGATAATATTTGCGATTAATAAAATTACTTTCGCATAAAATAATCTAAAATTAAATTAAAATTAAATTAATTCTTTCTTTCTCACACTTGCACAATTTTTTACACGAAGCAGGACCTTTGTCTAAAATTCATTTATGCCTTTCTTATTAAGTATAACAGCTCAAAGTCTACATTTAATAATAATGTACATTTTGAAATTTCTTTTAACAAGCCTAAAGTTCGTAACGAAATTTTGAAAATCGCTTTACAAAACTTAAAAAAACAAATTAGACTCGAACTCTTTCACCTGAGAAATCCCTTATATATTTGGGACAAATTTTTTACATATAAATAACTATATGAAAATAAAACTTCTTTTGCCCCCCCTAACTGAGTAGCTGAAAACTTCGGGGCTGCCAGTAATTCGCGTTTTTATTTATTTATTTTTTTCATCGTCCCCCTCTCATCTTCGCAGTGACAGAGCATTCTCTCATTCGACAGCGTCGATGCATGGAAAAATCGTCGCTCACGACTTTTCCGCGGGCGACCCCCTCCCCTCTCCCCACTCGTATTACCGACACGCCGATCCCTTAGACTACATCTCCGATACCGCAGGTTTCGCCCGATTCTGGATCGCGCTGCTGCTGCTGCTGCTGCTGCTGCTGCTGCTGCTGCTCCTGCTGCCTCGGACTTGCGTCGCCGTTGTTGCCGTTTTCGGGGCTACGGGCGCTGGCCTCGGCGGCGGCGGAGGAGGTAGAGGAGGAGGAGGAGGAGGAGGAGGCGGCGGCGGCGGCGGCGGCGGCGATCTCCTGCCGCGGACTCGGCGCGCCGGCGCTGCTCTCGGTCGGCGATAGTTCGGATTGCGGTGGCTGCTGCTGCTGCTGGCGCTGCTCCATCTCCTTCTTCTCCTCGATGAACCTCGCCCTCTCCTGGCGCAGCGCTTCCACCTCCTTGATCAGGTTACGGGCGAGGGCAACGACGTCCTGCGGCACGTTCAGGGCCAGGAGCCGGCGCTCGAGGTCGTGCTCGGACTCCGGCTCGTCGGCGGGCGGGCCCCCCGCGGGCGACGGCTCGCTCGTTTCGGGCGAGGAGGACGAGCCGGCCGCGACGAGCTGCTCGGCGGCTTGCGCCGCGTCCGCCGTTGAGGCCGACGGTGGGTCGGGCGACGGTACGGACGGTGCGCGCGGCGACGCTATGACCGCCGTCGGTGAGGCCGTTTTCGTCTTCTCTTCCTCCAGCATAGCCTGTATGGATGAAAATAAAGAGCTGCTTTATTAAAGGCAATATACGGTTGAATCTATGATTTGTAATATGCAATAATGTAATAATGTATATTGTATTGATAGTTTCTGACTATTATTAAACGATTGATTTACTCCATGTAATTTTAGAATTTTTTCCCGCGAAAATGAACAAAAAATGGACAAACATCCTCAAAACTTGTGAGCAATTACGATAAAATAAGAGAATTCTCCACTAGGCAGCATTACGTGCGAGAATCTATTACGAGATTATGGTAAACAAAGGAGTGCCTTGATCACCCGAAGAAGGCCTGAGCAGAGAAGCCGGTTCTGATAAGTTTCGTATTCAAAAGTTTTATAAAGTAGTACGAATATTTTTACCAAAACATTGTGCTAAGGTGCTTGTGCTTTTTTAAATAGAAATGGCAGCTCTATCAGATACTAAAAACTACTTACGAAGTTCTACTTCATAATGAAATTTGGAAAAAGCGTTTATTGCATTCTTTAAGAGAGAGAAAATAATAAGCTACATAATTATTGTTGATCATTTAATTTTTTATGCCAATGCTGTATACAATTAAAATGAATTTGATTAATTTATGCTTTATTTATTTCTATTATAATGATAATATTATAAAATGTATCATTATTTATTTATCTGATTTTTTCGATATTATTATATAATAATATAAAATGGTTTGTTATTATACAATTTAGATGTAACGCAGAAGAATAATTGAATTCCTTCACATAATGAAAAAGCAATGATCCATTGACTTCCATATAGAAAAAAAATTTCATTTATATAATTTTCGATCTTGCGAATGCAACTGGCAATATACATTTGGATGATTGTAAAAACTTTAAGCGATGAATATTAAAATAATCTCAGAATTCATACAGTAGTATTTACCTATAAAAAGAATAACCATTGTTCCAATGAACAATTTTTTTTATCGTTAAAGTATATCTTTTTAAATCTAATTGAAAACGTTTTTTCCTCTGTAAAATGAGTATAAGCAATTGAATGGGATTCTGATTTTTGAAATTTTGTCAGGAGCAACAATAAACAAAAAAAAAAGAAGAAAAAAGTACTGAACTTAAATGTGACAATTTAATTATACACTTCGTTGTCATTGAACTTATAATTTTAAGACATGCTCAATATGTATGATTTACATTATAATAAAAAAAATGTAATTTCAAAATGCTGAAGGCAAATAGTTGAGCTTTGTAGTTTAATTTTTATGGAAATCAGAGAAAAAGTATTAACTGATAGTTTTAAAAACATCTGAAATTAGTTTTGTATTTAAAAAAAACGTTAGAATATTCCCAACGTTAGTTTTTATGGTACCTGACAGAATGTCGTTGAGTTTTTTTTCTATATACTACTGTTCATTAAAAAACGATATAATTTCAAAATGTGAGGTGTCTACGGGCCCCTTGAATTGAAAAATCAGATGTTCCTTTGGCACATTTAAATTATGATAGAAAAGTGGACTTGAAAATACCAGAGGATCTTTTGTTATTATATGAGAAAACATTACCCAAATACTTTCAAAATTATTTATTCCAAGATTATTATAACACGGAAGTAAGCACCTAAAAAAATATGGCATTATAATCATGGTCGTGAGTAAAATAAAAAAATCATTTATATTAAAGGCAAAAATTCTGCTTATTGATTGAAAAGAAGAGTCTTACTGCTTACTATTTTTTTTTTGAATAAATATGTTTAATGCTAATTTGTATTGATTTGATAGGAAAAACAACTTTTAAGAAGAAAAAAAACAATTAAATACTGTATTTGTAAAGCTAAAATTCAAGCTTTTAAAAGACATGAAAACCTCTGCGACTTTCTAACAATTTAAATCTATTAATTTGAAGAAAAAAATTTAATCAAGAGTGTGCTTTAAAAAAAGTAAAATAAAAAGATCAATTTTGCCAGGACCCAAAAGTCAAAAGTTCTCCTAGATTTTCTCGTATATTCGAAATATTTTATCACACATTGTTGTTGTTGTTGTTATTATTATTATTATTATTATTATTATCCCCCCTCACCTCGTCCTCGCGCTGCTCGACCCGCGCCTCGGGGCAGGGCGACTGGGGCTTCTCGATCTTAATGCTGACGACCGCCTCCGTCGCGGCGGCCCCGTCGTCCCGCGTCCTCTCGCCCCCCGCGCACGGCTGCTGCTGCTGCTGCTGCTGCGTCCTCGCCATCCCCCCCGTCGTCCACTGGCCGGCGGCGTCGCCATTCGCGTGCTGCTGCTGCTGCTGCTGCTCCTGCTGGCGGTGTCGGCGCTGCGGCGGCAGCAGGGCCGCGGTGGGCCCGGGCACGGCCGCCACGGCCGCCGTCGCCACGCCCGCGGCGGTGGCGCTGCTCGGCGAGGGGTTCGCTGCCGCGACGGCCGCCGGCGCCGTGGGCGCCGGTGGCATCGACGACGTGGCGGCGGCGGCGGCGGCGGCGGTGGTGGTAGTGGTGGTGGCCGGTATCGGCGCCAGGGCGACGTTCGGCTGGAAGTGGGGCTCGAAGCGCTCGCAGTCGGACATGGGCACTACGCGCTCGGGGTGCTGAAGCACCGGCGGCCCGCGGCTGAGGTAGGCGGGCACGAGCGGCGAACTGTAAATGGGATAATGGGCCGTGGATCAGAATTATTGGGTTAAATATGTATATATGTATAGGAATTTTAATTTAAAGGATATAATATGAAAAAAAAACAGCATTAAAAAAAAGTAATTATAATGAAAGATCAAAAACAAAAAAACATTTTAGAAGTAAAAATTTTTTTTCCAAGCTTCGTCGATCCAAGTAAACAACAAACTGAACTATTACTTTGAAGCTCGGATATCTTAAAATGTTCGCTTTGAACTACCGCATGATGAGGAATACATTGATACTGTCAATATTTTGACGATCGCAAAGTGGCCCGTTTACAATTATAAAATTGTCACTTTCAAATGGTGTTTAAAATATCATTGACAATTGAACGAAACCACCCTAAATACAAAAACAATTGAATTTAAAAACAATACTAAACTACCTCGAAGCGAGTTAAAGAATAGAAAAGTTCTAAAACCGGAAATTCAATACACAGTTAAGTGTAGTAAAAAAATGTTTATTATGTAAAATTATGAATAATTAATATTACTAACTCAGTCAAAAACCAGAATTTCACAGTCGAAAATAGCTGCTAGTAGGTACCTTGTCAGACCGACAATAGAAACAAAACTGTCATAATGTATAGAGGGGCCAGTGAAGTAATAACAAATTCAATATGAAGATGTCTGCGTGTGTACACATGCACGTGTATGAGATACATATTAATTGAAGAAAGTATAAAGTTACAATTTGTAAACAAATGTCTTTCTATTGGCATTATTGTCCTTCGATTATATCTATATTCCTAATCTTTCTCGAAATTCACGATTGATCTTAAATTTTGCAAAATCAAGAATTTTATTATCACCATAAGCCAAACTCATGTTTCCGCTTGCGATTATGATCATTGACAAAATATCTCATCAACGTTCTTTACTGATTTTTTCCTATTCTTCGATAATTTTCATTAAATAATCCGCTTGCCGCACTGATATAAACATTTGTTAATTTGTGAACAACGCCGCTTCTTTCAATTGTTTAAAAGCATCTGCATTGGCTTAAGATATGGCGAACATTTAAAAAGTTTGAAGAAAATTTACTTTCGTGCAAAACGATGCAATCGAAAAAGTTAAAAAAATATAAAATTAAAATATTAAAAAAAAAAGATTTTTTTCTAAAATGTTTAATTTTTCAACGATATATATATATATATATATATATATATATATATATATATATGTATCATTTTCCAACATTAGAAACTATAAATTTATCAACCAGGCCGAGCTTATAACCGTTCCAGAAGTGCTTGTCGCTCACCTCACTATATATTATATATCCGCGCATAGGATTGCCAATTCAACAGTTTACATTCCACACCGCACGCACCAACTTATCAATCCGGGCTAATTTACGAAGGCCAGCAATATATATATATATATATATATATATATATATATATATATATATATATATAATGTGCAACAAGCAAGAGGAACCCGAGAGGGAGGGGAGGCGCGAGGGGCAGCCATTTACCCGCAACAATGTCCGCCACCATCAAAATCTGATCCCTTGCCCCCCCTCCCCACCGGACCCCGTCCTCGGCCTTCACCACCCCCTCTCTCTTTCACTCTGTCTCTCTCACCCACACACGCATGTTGGCACGCACGCGCATGCACACGTCGTTGCACCCACGCGCACTTCAAACGTCAAACGATCCCGCGCTTCGACACACACACACACACACACACACACACACACACACACACACACACACACACACACACACACACACACACACACACACACACACACACACACACACACACACACACACACACATTCTGCCTATGTATGCGCAATGGCTGTGGCGCGACGCAGCAGAGCGCAAGGCCTGCAGCTCTGCGCGGTATTTTTTTTTTCTTTCTACGAGGAGGACGGGGAGAGGAGAGGCCAACGACGAAAAACAGCCGTTCGCATCGAGCTCTCCAGAATTTTTACCCAACTTTTTCATGCTCACTCTTTTGTACACCAGAAACTTGCGAATAAATCACAAAGATTTTTCTATATATATATATATATATATAAATGAAAGCTTCTGTCTATAGTCAATATAACATTCTAGAACACTGCGGAACTCTTTCGCAACTCTTTGAGAACTCTTTTAGACTCGTCGAAAATGCCGAAGGCTGCCTCATCGAAACACAACAAAAGCGCGGAGTTCGTTTGTTGAGTTCGACAAGAGTCGGTCGAATTCACAAAGAGTTGCGAAAGAGTTCCTCGATGCTCGAGACAATTCGTAAAAAAAAGTTTGATCGAGCTCCTCTGTATATATAGAAGCTTAGATGTATGCACATATGTATATGTGTATATATATATATATATAGTTTGCCAAAAGAAACCCAATGGATTTAGTGCGTTATAATAGTACATGCAGCTTGGCGCGCACGTCGGTTTTGCGACGAATCCATTCCGATTCTTCCAAAACTCGTTCGAACTCTGGAATACTAGAATACTAGAACTTGATTCGTGCAAGTGATTCCTCGTGTATGTTTTCGCATGCGCGCGTACATACGTTTGATGCATAGAGCGCGGCGCATAATGAGACTTACGCGTATGGATAATGTACATAGTGCGAGCAATGGCGGTGGATCGTTATTTGTGTTTTTAATCGAGAGAACATAGTAAGCTTAGACTGAGAAATTAATAGACGGCGAAATAGGACAATACGCCTGATTATTCTTTTTATAAGAATTCCCCGTAGTTCTTGCGGTAAAGATAGGTTTTTTTTTTTGTTGCTAACCCCCCCTTC
>JACCIC010000019.1:97500-140000 GCA_018907035.1 Sycobia sp. Sy_11
AGCAGGGAAATTATTATGACTAATTTAATGTGCGCAGCTATTATTAGTGTATGAAATCTTAATAACAAGTCATCACCACAACTGTTGCTTTAGACAGACTCTGCGTGATATTTATATTGTAAAGGTAGAAATAATGAAAAAAAAAAAAAAAACATAACGAGATTCACAAAGAAACGTGAATAAGCTGGAAGACGTTATTCAATTCTTTTTTTTGATTTATACAAGTAAATAAAAGTAAATACTTCGTAATCAAATCCTTATTATGTGTTAGATTAATTATTATCTCCAGATAAAAGAAATGTATTAAGTTTTTATCGTTCTTTCTTTCCACAGGCTACACTTATAGAATATTTATATTATTTTATTTTGCTTATATTATCCTCTTAATAGCTACTTCCGACTAAATGAACATTCAACTAAAACTATATATACTTAATCCCGAAATAATCAGTCTTAATATTCAAAAGTCAATTTCGATCCATTTAAGCAGGGTATCGTTTTCGAATTGAGCAAATAATCTACCTTCTTATTTGTGACTATTATTAAGCACATTGTGCCAATTTGCTGTTTTTAGATTGTTCAAAATTGCAAACTTGATTAACTTATATAGGATTGCTGGTATCTTTTTTTTTAAATTAGCTGCTCGGAGGATCTTTTTCGAAATGTTATTTTTTTTACAAAATCGCTGCATCTCTGGGTCAAAATTGTCTAACCGAGTTAAATGTTCGATTAAAGGCCAATGGCAATTAAGAATGGAAAGGAAGGCAATGATTCTGCCGTCAATGAATGACTATACAAATCATTGAGAAACTCTCTCAAGCGATCTCCCATATAAGGTATGATTATTATTAATTTTTTTACATAATTGATCTTAGAAAAGTGAATTTGAGTGAAAGAAGAGTTAGTTACGTCGAGAAAAGTTAATAAAATAAAAAAAACTTTTTTTTTTAAACAAGATATCAATTGCTTCCAGTGCGTACTGTCAGAAATCCATCATTCGATCATTCCGGAGAGCCAGAGAGAACGAAATCTTAAGCTTCGCAGATCCGAATAAAACAAAGATAAATACCGGTCGCTCGACCGAGTTGGGGGAGAGAGAGGGATAAAAAAGTTGAATCCCTCGCAGGAAAGGTACGTCATTCGACCATGCACGCACAAGTAGTAAGAGGGCACTGGCGCGAGACGATCCTCAATACCGCAACTTTCGTACGAAGCCGAATCGTACGCAAGAGATTGTAAAAATTCTCGTGATATAATTTAAATCAATTATAGTAATTGGTTTATTCATATATATATATATATTTAAACAGAACTGTTTTATACAGCTGTTACAGTATACGGACCTCCGTGGAGAGGCATCCTTAGCTTTAAAAACGATTAACATATATGTGTACATGTATTCACTGCTGAGACAAAAAGCTTCCGATTTTTAAATTGGAGCAATTCGCTCGAGTCAGTTCTCGAAACGCGATTCAAACAGAAATAATACAGTCGGTCAATTTTGCTTTAGATTTCGGCCAGCATTATCGCGGGACGATCTGAATTCCAACACCCTCCACCTCTCTGGCGAACGTCAACGTTTGGTAAAATAATTATCGTTTTATATAGAGAATAATTTTAATCGCTCGCGAAGATGATCTCCTTTATTAATTATATACACGTGAGATTGGGGTGCTCTATACATCGGCGATATATGCACGGTGATTTTGATTTTGTCGTATTTCAGCGAATTCTATACAAAGTTCTCTCTCTCTCTCTCTCTCCCTCTCTGCTTTATCACATCATCGTTACTTTTATTGTCAATCTAGCTTGAGCATGTTTATATAGTATTTTGTTAATTGCGTCCCAAGCCGCTCGGCCGTCCTTTAAATTTTAAGCGGCATACTCGCAAAATCATGAACACCACTCGATCGGGCCATTTCGAGGGCGCCTTCGGTCCCCCATAGCTACACACACGCGCGCGCGGGCGCGCGCGCTCGTATACACACGCTCCCTTACCTGTCTCTGTGCTTGCAGGACCCGACGGGATTCCAGGGCCTGAACGCGGAGGCCTCGCGGGCGGCGAGATCGAAGACGGCCCACTGCATGCGCATGTAGGGATCGTTGATGGCGGCCGCGGCCGCGGCCGCTGCCGAGGTGGGCAGGTACAGGCCGAGGCCGCTGCCATTGTAAATGCTGCTGACGAACTCGTCCCTACCCATGTCCTTCTTCAGCTTCTTCATTAGCAGCTCCGCGTCGTGCTGCATCTGAAAGTGCACGTACATGTACAGTTTAAACGTTGCTTTTTATTTGCTCGTCTGTTTGCTCGTTCGTTTTGTATTTTAAAGTTTTTCATTTGAATCAAATGAATTAATTATAAGCGGCGAATATTTGATTGATTTCAGGAAATGGCTCACTCGCCACCAAGCAAGATAATAGAAATTTTTTCTGTGTATATTATATATATATATATATATATATATATATATATATATATATATATATATATAATGTTTCCTCGCTCTGTATTTGGGTGTTTACCTAGCAAATTTGTAATCAAGATAATATCAAACCATTCTGACACTTTGGAAGTTTTTCTACAATAAACAATACACTAAATTTTACAAACGTAAAACATTAATTATTTTCATACGATCATTCTAAAGTTACATCTAAATTAAAATCTGATGCGAAAAATTTAAGATTAATTTAAGAACATTATATATATATATATATATATATATATATATATATATATATATAACAGATAAAGATAAAATAATTTTTATATAACTAATTAGATTTTTAAAATTCATTATTTGAAATATCGATTAAAAAGTAAAGTCGAATTATGATTTTCTATTTCTCGAAAGCATATCGATGAAAGTTACACGTGCACTCGTGCCTAAAGCTTTCTGTCAATCAAATCAATAAAGATGTATGTATGTTTGTCTGTATATTCATGCACGTGTATGTATATATATATAATAATGCTAACTAGCTAGATGGATAGATAGATAGATCAAAGATAAAAAATCGTTTCTTTCTTTAAATTTCGGTACAATGTACTTTTAATACATAACATACTCAGGAATTAACAATTTCATTTTAAACTTTTAATCGAAATTGTCTCACCGTACTACATTGTCTTTGATATTCTACAAAGAAACGCGTTAAATATGCTAGACGAGGATCGATTGATCAATCTTTTTCTTTTATTTAGATATTAAAAAAAAAAAGATGTTTCGGATGAATTAGGTCCCATAACGTTCCAGCGAAAACGAACGAATCATGCAATACGCAATGAGTTGAGATAATATAAAATTGTAAATTAACTGTATTGTATAATATAAAATTGTAACTTTTTGTAATTGTATTTAATAACACAATAGCTTTAACATATTCTGGTATAACTATATAATCGCAATTGTATACAGAATTTTTTCTTTTGGCTATCCAAGGCTTTGCACACAATGTACGTAAAGATAGTAATTTTTTTTTAAACATTGTGTTTTTAATATGGTAAAAAATTTTATATAAGGAAAACGAATTTTTTCAATGAATTTTGGCTAATTATTTATGATAATCTTAGCATTATCTTACAAAGCTGTTAAATAAACTAATACTTCAAATTCATAAAAACATATAATAATAGTTAATATTTTTTTCCTGAAATTGAAAAAAAATTTTTTCTTCAATTTACGATCTTTTTTTCTATTTAATCAACACATTCTTAAACATTGCTTTTGTGAACATGATTGTAATGTAATAATTATATATTCGTTATAATAATAAAATATTCATTTATATATAATGATCATTTTTATAGTATAAGTACAGTTGATGTGTTCATTGAAATTTACATAATAAAAATTAAAAAAACAGTCACATACTTTTTTTGCTAAATCTGCTTTTTAATATAATATACTCAACAATTTATTAACAACGACTGTCACGTATTACTTTAAATCGGATGCCCTGCAGCGTATTTGTTTTATCTATACGTATATAATAATTATAATACGCAATCCTTTTCAAGACTTCGTATTAATAAAATACATTGAATAAAATGTACTTAATTTTGCAATATGTATAAAATGCATTAAGGAATAAACAATTGAAGATCATAATACGTAGATTTTTCTCGATTAAACCCAAGTTTGAAGCCTCGTGCACGGCAGAATACTGTAGAGCGAGGACGGTGCCGCCAAGTAAAAAAAAAAAGAAAAAATTATATACCGTTACAATTTGTACAAAACGAGAATTCGCGGTGAAAGTTCCAAAATACGAAGCGAGGCGGTAAACAACGTTGGGCGTAAACAAATACACGAATCCAGGCGTGGGCAGAGTCATAACAAGAGGCATATATTTTTCTCGATTGATCCATTTTAAGCCAACAGAACGACGCTCGAAACTCCGTTATACGAGACAGTCTAATACAATCGAAGCCAAAAAAAAAAAAAAAAAAAAATAATAAAAAAAAAAAATTATCGACACCGTTTGAATTCGCGCTAAGCGAAGATTCGAAACGAACGTTGCAGAATACGATGCGAAGAAGCGGTGACGTCATTTTACGACGAACCGTCGCGAGCTCCTCCGACATATGCCCCTAAACCCTATATCCTCGCTCTGCAATAATTGGAAAATTACGTATACTCATAGTATAATATAGCTCTTATTTTCATCTGGATATTATAAATGGAATCTGTATTAAGGATATATGCCTTTAATACTGAGAAACTGCAAGTGCGTGTCAAATTTCAGTTATGGAATATATCTTTCACATAATTTTATTTCTCTAAGCATTAAGAAATAACACATTACAGTAGAGTTATTTGAAAAAATCTTAAATAATAAATCACTTCTGACGTAAATAGTCTCAAAGTATAGAAATTCGGCTAATTAAAATAATAATTACAATTCAACGTGGTCGTTTCAAAGAAAAAAAAAATAGTAATCAAGAGCAAGCTGACTTAGAAATTTCGAACTTAATCAAATATTGCACAATTACGCATCTTGATATCATAAAATCTTTTTCTTTAACAAGAGCTATTTCTATATTAAAATATTTGAAGTGCGCGTATTCATTTTGTATTTAATGTTATTTCTTTAACAAAAAAAAAATATTCTAAAAAAATTCATAAACATATCGAATACACACCGATTAAACAAATATTCCTAGCAGGTTTTATCAATTAATTAAATATATTAAATAAATTGCCTTATTTCTTTTAAATGTATATAGAGTTTAATAGAATGGATGCAATGTTCATATATCAGATATATTTATTTTCAATCTATTTTATTACATTATTAATGTTACTTTAGGTTTTTATTTATTTTTTTCTAAAGTAAGTTATATGTATTATTACAAAATATCAGAAATGTTTTTGTAATATTTCAACAATATAATTACAGATTGTTTTTACCACGATAAGGATCACTATCGCCTGGTTTATAAGCCTGAATTATTATAATGCGATCGATTACAATACGATCGAAATATCCATCCGTTGATCAAATTTAATCAAAGAACAAACAGATTCTGAAAATTATCAACATTACCCACACGACTATTAACCTATTAATTTTATTTATTTATTAATTTTACCTACTACCATTAATAATTATAATAACGAAAAAATATTTTATTACATATATTGTAAACCATTTGAATTTTACAACAATCAATATCCAAGATTTTTTTAATAAATTCAGCCTAATATTTATTTAAAACGCTTTTCGCATATAAATAAAATGATCCAGGTAATATGTTAATCCTCAATTTTTAAAAATATAACATATTAGGACATAACTGCTAACTTCTTGTTTTAAAAAAAAATTTTTTTACTTGCATTCGTATCTCATCACTGTTAAGAACGACAGTCCTTTTTCAACGAGACGATACGGTCGTGATTATGATATAAAGTTTATTTAGACATACAATTATGAATAACGCTTGAATCAAAACTTCTGCCTGTAAGAAAAAAAAAAAACATCGTCCGCTATCATAGGAAATCAAGGGAACCACGTAGACTACGGGCTACGTGACATGTCGATTAAAATGCGATGAAAAACAACCGCCGGCCGTCCGTTGCTTACAAAATTTATTCATTTTTATCAGTTGATAAATGTTTTGCTTAACTCGAGATTGACGTCCACGGCGCACGTTTTGGGACGGCGATTTTCAGCCTGACTCTATACCGAATTAAAAATCGAACTGAGGAGCGAGAAAAAATTGTGACACATCGTACGAACGAGGCAGATTTCCTATTATCGTTGTATTAATGAAATTTGAATAAACTTTTTGAAAACAAGCAAGCAAGATAAATTCTTAGGAAATATATCATACGTACACGTCTTATGATTCGCTGACTGCGAATATCGCTGGGAAAAATTTGAGGAGGAAAAGATTATAAAAAGATTCATAACATTTCAAATTATAGATTTCTAATAAGATTTGTAACGCATTGGAAATTAATGTTTTAACGATTTAATTTTAATAGTATAGTACTTTAATCCTGATCCACTTGAATGGAATTTTTTCATAATATCACATTTACATTTCTCTGGAAGATTATTTATGATTTTGAATATTTTTTGGAATAGTTGCAAAAAAACATTTTACGTATAACGACACGTGTTTAACCTTATGAAAAAACTATTAATCAACTTTTTTGATTATTTCTGTAATCAGCGTTTCAAAACAGATTAATAATCATACTTCCAAGATATGTATGGAATAGTATGCAAACATACCTAAAAGTGAGAATAATAAATTCCAGAGATATGTCTCGATAGTTAGCTAATTGAAGTTTGAATAATTTTCTTAGGACTTTAAATTTCAGAGCAAAATGGATTAAAATAATAAAAATACATGCTAATGTGATACACAATTTGTGATTGAAACAATTTTTAAATTTTTAATCTTTTCTACGATTAACCCAAAAAATTCTAATTTATTTTCGAGATTTTCGACATTAAAGCTTTTTTATCGTCAATTTTTTCCTATAATATTCATGATTATCGACTCAAAATACATATATAGAATTTTTTTCAGAATTATTCTCGATTTGTTATTTTCGGAATTACACATAGATTAACAGTTAATAAACTTCTTTTGCAAATATCGCAAATAAATTAACTATTATTTTCTAAAATTTTCGAGACCTTCATGAAAAACTGATAACTAATGATAACTTCAATATCATAAAAATTTTATAATGATAATAATTATATATTAAATTAAACGTAATTTGTTAAAGTAAATCGAAGAAAGTTTTTTTTTAAAAGTTATCGCAAAAATAATTTTCTTTTTCTCAAGTACATTTCTAATTTTTATGAATGGAAGAAAAGTTGTACGCGTTATTTAAATAATTCTTATCGAAGCAGAAAAATTTTATATACGAAGACAAAAGGCTCTTAATTGTCAAGTTAATATTTTGCTACTTAAGACAAAACGTTCTGATCTATGTATCAAAAGAGAAACGCAGGGATATGATTAATTTATTGTCGTATATAACACCGATTAACCCACGGATTTATAACGAATATTTCATTATTCTCATCGTAAATTAGAAATAAATTTAAAATATAATTTTTTTTAACTTTAAATGTTGTACATTGTTTATATCTTTTTTTATGCTCTAAGTAAAATTATTTCTAATAAACTTGACTATCCGTATATTTAAATTTCTTCGTTTTAATCTTAGTAACTAACTCAAAGTTAATAAAAATATGAACTTCTTATTATTAAAAGTTGTATATGTCCTTATATTTAAAAGAAATCCATAATTAATATTATTTCTTATTAATAGTATGTAACAACTTTATACCCTAATAAAGAAAAAAAGTTAATATTTGTGAATATTTCAGATCAGTATCAACGAAAACTCTTCAATATTACAGAAACCATTAAATGGACTTGTAGAGCTGTCGAAAATGAAAATTCATTGATTCAATTTTGCTGAGAAAGATCTTGAACTTTAATACGAGAAGGAAAGGGGCGGGCTTTAAGTCAATATTAATTTCAAATAGAATTAAGTGTTATTTTGCGAGTTTTGCGAGTTACTTGTTGCTTTAATTATATGCATTTTAATGCAAACATTTAAGGACAACAAGCAAAATAGCATATTCGAAAAATAAATTTCGAAATATTATTATTCGGCAGTAAACTTCATCAGTCGAACTTATCAGATTCAGCGGTATTAGGAAGCATACATACATAAGATCCATAGATTTGAATACGAGGATTACACTGAATTTCTCATAAATAAAAGACTATTATGGATGACCAATTTAGGCCAGATTAAACACTCCTGTACTCTGAGTAATTTTTTTAGGGCAAAAATCTTATAGCTTTGCGCCGAATTCGAAGAATGAACAATGTTTTGATGAAAAAGGATCCTTACAGAAACTCAAGTATTCGTAGTTTCGTAAAATATTTTATCAATTCAAGCGTAAGCAATCTTTAAAGAAGTTATCGCAGTCCTATAGGCAGAATTACGTGTACAATCGGTCGAATATCAATCGGCAATATTTATTAAGAAACTGTCATATTTGCGTAAAACATTTCGGTTCTATAAAAATGGTTTCTTCTCTGATTATTATTCTTAGAATCGAGCTCAAAGTATGGGGATTTTGGCTGAAGAATTCCAAATGAATTGTACGTAGGAAAGTAGAATATCTTGAGAAATACGTCAGATCTGAAAATTTATGAGGTAATCAGAGCTCTGTATACCTTGCTCAACATATGGACCAACTCAGTCATCTATATCTGATGACCTCTCCTTGTCAATGTATATATATGTATATATAATACAATATTCCACGCACATCAGTGTCGTTAATACTAGACTGTACAAAGAGTATATATATATATATATATATATATATATATATATATATATATATATATATCTTTTGTCGTTTACTCGCCTCCTCGAATTAAAATTCCTTTCAAGTTTTTGTTTGGGCAATACCTAAAAATAACGTCACTTTGTTCGGTGTCAACCCTGATCTTCAATTACAGGCGCAATTCGTACGACAAACGCTACTTATACACGAAAACGTAAGTTTACGTCTGTGCTTTACGTCAATTCATTTTTTCTTTCATACGCAATCGATTTATTTTCGATTGGCGCGAATAATTTCCTTTTTCAAGATAAGTTTTCAAAACTAATAATTATGACGTTTAATTCAAGATATTTAGTTTTCTCAGGAAAAACATATTTTGTTAATTAATATAACAATTTTTAATTTAAATAACTCTTCACATAAACCACAATTAAGATAAAATTAACAAATAAAACTAGAAAATAAAATATATATACATTTAATAAATAATCGATCCAATTAATGCTTTTCATGAGGGTATATATACTCAAAATTAAAAAATAAAATCTTCGTTTTAAAATAATAAATTAAACTCTCTTTATGCAAATTACTTATCGTATATAATATAATAAGAACTCATTATAGTGTAATGCAATAAAAAATATAATTTTATAATTTTATATTGATTAATTTTTCTAGCTTAATTTGTATTTAAATAATGTAAAAACAAAATATACTTTATTATTAAAATAAATTTTGTTCTGATATGAAAAATATAAAATTTTATAAAAATATATTATTACAACTAAAGTGTTGCAAGATTAGCGTAAATAAATATATTTTTATGGATTATTAATAAAAAATAATTAACATTCATAAAAAATTTTTCTAAATACTTTTGAACTCACCTCAAGTTTTCGCTTGTTATTGGGTATAAGATGCCTTTCTTTTAGATCCCTAAAGAAGTTCACGATTTTATTATAATGCTGTTGATCTCGCGACAGCAACAGATAAGACCTCCAATTTGAAGAGTCGAAGCCCCAATGGCAGGTACGATTTTCAAGAGATCCGTGTGCATGCCTCACAAAGCGCTGTGGTGAAAGTCTGCAACCACACTCTAAGCACTCTATGCATGGTGAATCCTCAGATGCAAAAATATCAGCATCAAAGATTCCTTTACATTTTCCAAAACACTCGTGATACACTTTAAATCGCGAAATAGATTCTTTATCAATATCCTTTTTGTCCACCAATCGTTTTTCATCAATAGTGTCTCTGATGTGAATGGAAGGAGATAGGTAGGGCTCTGCTCTTGATAATAAAGCACTGACAAGTCTTTCTGCATCCGTCTGCGTTATCAAGCCACAGGAAGGTGCATTTCGTGGCAAGATACCGGAGAGTTTGAGCTCCTCTAATTGGTCTTGCGTACACCTCGAACAGTATATCTGTAGTTCATCACACACTTGATTTATTTGCTGCAGAGAAAAGTCTTGAAGCACTGTGTTTAAAATTTGTGGTAGACACAACCTCCTCTCTCCACCCACAACAAAGCAAGATATTCGTTCGCATTCTAAGAGTGTTTCACACCTTTCAGAACAACTTTGATCTGGTGCAGTCAATATTGGTATTTGAAATTCCAAATCCCTCTTTTCACAAATCTGTAAATTCAAATTAGATTGATAAATATCATATCATATTCGTTTTGATGAAAGAAAAAATAATAATTTTGTATATAAACAGTATTGTTGTCATTATCGATACTATATTTGGAATGAAATAAAATTTTTTCATTTTTTATTCAAAATAATTGGTCTTAGAAAGATTAAAAAAAATTACGGATCTAATTAAATATTAGTAGTTTAAAAAATATTAGTATTGAATTGAATTATTCAATTTATGACAATAAAATTTTATTGCATCCAAATGATCGTATATTTAATAATAAAATAAATGTTACAGAAACGTTTAGTTAAATCTGAAAAGAATTAAAAAGCTTATCTTGTAATTTATTATTTCTGTTAGCAATTACATTTTTTATATTTCAAAAAAAGCAAACTAAGTAATATTACAAAAGTTTTTGTTTAAAATGTATAAATTTTTTTTTTCTCATTATGCTATCAAAAAGTCCAATAGCATCACTTAATATAAAGTTATTAAGAAGAATAATTTGAATATACATATTTTTGCATTAAAAATAAATTGAAAATAATACTATGCAAAAATTTAAGTATCCTATACGTATTTACTAGTGCTGAATTTATTGAGACGGTGCGACCCTAGTGGCTGAAATACGAACTATAAGTGCGAAATGCGGCATTTTTGGATGGATGTTTACATGTATCATGCGGATAGTTATCGATATAATTTTCCAATTGATGTCTACAGTTTTGAAAAATTTGGCAAATACAAAAAAAATTTTTTTACGTTTAAGTTAACTTATATACTTTGGCTATTCATAAAAGATTATTTCTTAATATTGAATTACTTGTACAAATGTAAAATGATCACTTTAGATAAATCATGACATAACCAATATTATTTGTTTTTCATTTTTGAGCTACATAATAATACTTTTATGCAGTAATCAATCTACCATATATATTAGATTAAATTTTCAGCGAAAATAATTATAAAGCTATATGATAAGAAATAAAATATTTAAACAATCAATAACTTTACATATGTGTATATATACATATATATATATATATATATATATATATATATATATATATATATATAATCAACTATTATTAATTTAAAAAACAACACAACTTTTATGAATTAATAATAATTATAATAGGTACAATCCTAACTATGAAATTATCCCATGGTTTTTATTATATTTTATTCTATCTGAATTGAAACAATTCATACAGTATATAATGGAACTATAAATGAATTTTATATTAAAATAGTCATTTTGTTTTTTTTTAAATAAATAAGAAGATTAAGCTAATTAAATGTCTAGTGATTATTTGGATTGTGTAACTTTACTCAGATTATAAAATTTGAATTTGTCCCATCATTTTTCTAATATAGCTGAATTTATTTTAATGAGAATTATAAATTACCTTTAGCCTTTCTGGTGGATCATCATCAGAATCTTCAGGTAGTGGATCTATACGAAGTTCTTTGCAAGGTGCTGTGATGGGAAAAGGAGAATCTACTCTTTTTTCGATCTCCTTGATCGAGACATGCTCTCCAATAACATCTAAACCACAGTTTCCTGGGCAATTAGGTGGTAAAAAACGGAAAGATGCCTGATCCTGTAGAAGTCCTTTACGGTCCATGTTCAATAGAGCAGAACTTGGTCCCTGCAAGCTCTTTACAGCGGATAGCTGATATGTTTTCAGTACTGTTTCTAATTGAGGACTGTAGGATTCAGCATTGCCATCGATAGGCACAAGGGTATCCATTGCTGCTTATTTATTTTTTTACTTTCCTGTCTTAAATATAATATACATATAAAAGGAAGACCAGAAACAACCAATTCACTTAACGTACACTATTCAGTCGCACGCACAGATACAGGGCATGGTAGTCTAAGTAAACTGGGTTCATCTCGTCGTACATCACTAAAAATATCTTGTCAAAGAATGGAGAACCAAAACCTTGTCTCACAACACTTATCATGAACAACTCCTCTAACAATCCACCACCATTTAACATCTCACAACCTTCACTCATGAAATTCACTAATAAACCAGAGTAGAGTAGTCTTCTATAGGACCTATTGGCACATATGAGATATTCCACTTGAATCTGGGGTCCACTAATACACTTGTCAGTGTCTCAAAGACACGCAAGGCCGAAAAAGAAATTGCGGAATCCAATTCACTTCTTTTTACGAACCACAACAACTAAGGTCGATCTGGCGGCGGTTCAATTATCTTGCGGGTTCGACTTTTCTCTTTTCTCCCCATCAATTGTATAGCAAATTCGGAAATCATAAAAAAAACCGAATGGTCTCTCTCTAGCTGGACGAGCGGCTTAATGTTCTGCTAGAGCAAGACATATCGAATTTAAAAACAAAACGGATAACAATAAAAAAAAACATAAAAAGCCGAGCGCCTGAAGAAACCGTAACTTCATATACATTCTCCTGGTTTCTCTATCTCGCTCTCGGCCGTCGTCGTCTCGCGTGTGTATATAATACCCTTCTCCTCTGGACGCGCGCGCGTCCTCGAAGGTCGCGGCAGGCCTCGCTCTGTCTTTCTCTCTTTCTCGGTCTCCTCTCTCTCTCTCTCTCCCTCGCCGAGCGGGGCGCGTTCAAGAAGTAGTGGGAGAGAAGGAGGAGGAGGTAGAACCGCGATCGAGCGAAATACAGGTTCGCTCAGAGGCGGCGGCGGTGGACGGGTCGCTGGCCTGCGAGGCTGCTGTTGCCGCTGCCGCCGCTGCTGCTGCTGCTGCTGCTGCTGCGTTGCTCTTGCTCCACTCGGGCTGCACAGTACTTATTTCCTTGGCCGAGTGCTGGCACATGTCGATACCCTCCTCTCTCCTCTTCTCCTGCCGTGCGCGCGCGCGCGCGCGAGCGAGCGCTCTCCTTTTTGCACTCTTTTCCCCCCCGGCGGACTACTCTCCAGGTTATTCCACTAGAGGATGACGGGCAAGCGGCGGAGCCCGCGATGGTGCTTTTGCTCTCTCTCTCTCTCTCTTTCTCTTTCTATCCCCCTTTCCCTCGTTTGTGTGTGTGTGTGTGTGTGTGTGTGTGTGTGTGTGTGTGTGTACGCTCGCGGAAGGTGTGCAGAAAGAAAGACGAGCGCGAATGCGTGCGTGCACGTATATATATATATATATATGTATATATACGTGTGCAGATTCACGCCGATGGAACGCAAACGATGACGACGCTTCTGCCTCACCACTACTACCACTATACTACTTCTTCTTCCTCTTGTTTTGCTCAGCTTCTTTTTTTAATGCCCCTTTTCCTTCTCTCCTCCTCTTCCTCCTTCTTCGTCGTCGTCGTCGCCTCTCGTCGTCGTCTTGGTCGTCGGCGCGCGCAAGGCAGCACTATAGTCCCTTATTATTTCTGGTCTTTTTCGGATCGTCGTCCTCCTCTCTTCTTCCTCCTCTTTGACTCTCTTCTAGTCGTTTTTGCACGGACTGCTACTACTGCTGTTTGCCTGCGGCCTCTCCGCCGCCTGGTCGCTCTGGCACTCTCTCTTGTGTCTTGTCCTCTCTTCGTCTTCTTATTCCCATATAGCTCGCCGTCCCTTCTTAGAGCCTCGCGAACGTCGAGCTGCTGCTGCTGCTGCTGCTGCTGCCCCGCATCAGCACGCTGCACCGGCCCACGAATATTATTGCATATCCCCGGCAGTATAACATTGCGGCAATGATTCTTCTTTCACTCTTTATTTCATTCGTATATATTTATACGTAAGTAATATGCTTCGCTGTCCGTGTCCCGTCACCAAAATTCTCCACCTCTTTCTCGCGCTCTTTTATTATATTACCGAAGAAACAGGAGGAAGAGAGTAGAAATAGTGAAAGAGACGGAGAGAGAGAGAGAGAGAAACCAGCACTATGTAGCCAGCGAGATAGAGAGCTCCATGTAGCCGCTGCTGCTGCATCCGCACCTTCTCCCCTTTTTTTCCTCTCTCTCTCTCCTATTTTTCGATCACCATTTAGCGTACTGCATTACATTATAGTCCGCTTCTTCCACCGATGCCGCGTTTATATATATATATATATATATATAAAATATATATATATATATATACATTCATATATCTATATATAAATATACATATAAATATATATATATATATATATATGTTTATAAGTGCACTCGGTTATTCTTCGCCGCCTCGTTATATTCAACGCCGAGCAATCCACACCACACACGCGCGGTCGCGCGACGAGACGACACTAACTGAGGCCGCGCTCGCTCGCCTCGCTCTGCTCTCCGTGCGGCTCGGGCTCGGGCCACGGCTGTGGTTGTGGCTGTGTCGTCGTCGTCCTCGTCGTTGTCGTTATAGCTGCGCTCTGTGCTGGTGTGCGCGCGGCTGCCTCAACTCTTCCTCTTCCCTTCTCGTGCCGCGCGCGCGCTAGCGAGTCCGCAGCACTCGGTTCTGTGCGGTGGGCGCACGAGCGAGAGAGCGAGAGAGAATGAGAGAGAAAGAGAGAGACTGTGGTATAGCGAGCGCGAGCTCTCCTCTCCTTCCCCCCGACGGCCCGTTCTCTCTTTCTCTCTCACGGCTGATGGCAGTCTAGTCGTCTCGTCGCGGGCGCGTCGTCGCGGTCTGCGCGCCCGGTTATATTATTGTTGTCGGCGGCGCCTGACTCTCTCTCTCTCTCTCTCTCTCTCTCTCTCTCTCTCTCTCTCGCTCTCGCCGTCTCCCCATCTCAACCTTTCTCCTTTATGTGTATATATATGTATATATATATATATATATATATACATATATATATATATATATATATATATATATATATATATATATATATGCACGTTTGTACATACAAATACTCCGTTACGGAGCAAACACACAGAGGCGCGATGTATAGGTATAGCAAATTTTACATGCAGAACCACCGCGCACACGTGCGTACACATTAGCGCGCGTCTGCACCACGGTCTACGCTCTGTGGGTGTGTGTATGCGCATGTATCATACATACGCACGCATGCAAACGGAGAGAATAGGGGTTGTTCATATAAATGTATATATATGTTAAACATACACACACACACACACACACATATATATATATATATATATATATATATATATGCGTGCATACTGTGTATAATACAAACGCGCAATGGATAAGTGTTAGAGGAGACCCCGACCGCGACGACCGACGACAGCGACCGACCGATTTACTTGGCACGCCGTGCCGCAATCCGCAATGGCGTATCGATCGACCAGACCAGACTAGACGCGAGCTTTTATACCCGCGCCGCGCGTTCGAAGAACAACAAGGGCGGGGAAAAGGTGAGTGCGCTTGTCATTTACGCGCAATAGTATGCGTTCCGATTCCAAAGCAGCTGTATATAGGTATGCGATGTGCACGTATTATTTTAGATGCATCGAAATCCGCACGTATGCATGCGCATAGAAAACTTGCGCCCAGTGGGTTCAGTATATGTGTGAGTGTATATATATATATATATATATATATATATATATATATGTGCATGTACTCGCTGCTGTAATGTGCTGTTGCGACGGTGTTTGGTGACTGGAGTCACGGAAAGAAAGAGAGAGAATGAGAGAGAGAGAGAGAGGGAGGGAGAGGCCAGAGGAAAGACACTTCGGCGTGTTTTTAGAGCGGCGCGGCGACGACGGCGATGATGATGACGATGCTTGGTAGATTATACATAATAGTATATAGTACAAAACGGATGCGGATAGGCACAACTCCGACAAATAGATACAGACTGCATCCGATCATGCATCGGTACTGTTACAATGCTCTTGTAATGGAGATATCCCTGGGATATCTGCTACTGCTATACCTATACTACTAATCAAGGACGTTATAACGCAACGATGCACCACTACTCCTGGTATTTATATATGCATACCTGTGAATGCATTCGATTGTGCGCACACGGCTGATACTCGGGCAAGAATTCGATGATCTTTTGCGCATACAAGGGTGCATTATATTGGCAAATATATATGCGTATTTCTGAAAGTATGACACAAAAACACAATGACATATATAGTGCATAAACAATACCTACTTCGCGGGAACTCTAGCATATATGTGTATACATACATATATACATACATTAATACACGAAATAGAGCCAAAGGAGGTCTGACATGACACGTGCGCCGTGCGGTTGTACGATCTGACGAAAGGAGGAAGGGGTATATGGTACACCTCTTATGAATGCACGGCCTTATGTATGTATGTATGTATATATATATAAATTAGGCACGCTCTTTGCTTGCGTCTGTATAGGATACATGGTTATATTACATATATGCACACGCGTAAATCAAGGATTCTGCAGGCGCGTTACTTAACAGCGAGCTCCCGGTATGATTTTTTTTCTCCTGCGGCTGCATCGATATTATTAGCACATGGGTCGCCTCGAGGTCAAAGGGTTCCTTCATTTTTGATTTGCTCTATCATATTTTTCCGAGTCTTTATCGACGTTGGCTTGACTTTTTTTTTTTAACAAATACATATTAATTTGTGAATAATACTCGATATGTCATTTTTATATTTTACGTCCTTTTAATGAGTATTTATTAGTGCATGTGAGTTATTTTCAATGGATTTTTATTGATATAGATTGCGTTAATGAAATTTTTCTTTTATTTTTCAATCTGTCTAAGATTAATAACAGCTTTGGGCCGACATACAATGTCAATGAATATCTGAACTATCTATTTATTTAAGCGGGAAAGAGTTTTCAGCGCATCACGAGCTGACCGGACGAGATAAAAAGAAATAAACAGCTTGCACGAGAAGTTTCCGGTGGTCCACTCTGCGAATTTTTCGTGACGTTTGCCTTCTCCCCCCCCCCCCCACTGATTCGACTGCTCGCTTTTCGTGCGAAAAGCACACAGATTTATGTGCGGCATATATGTATGGACCGATGCTTGAAAGGCAAAGCCGCCCTGCGACCCTTTCGGCATTTTACGTATCTGGTCCATACACACATACGCGCGTGCACATACACACACACGCGCGCGCACGCGCTTATATAACCCGCGTATATCTTAGCTCTTTCGGGAATCGAGCGGCGGGGGCTTCCCACTTATAGTTAGGTCGCCCTCGCTGTTATGCCTCCTCTGCCCTCTGCCTTTCTACATATAGATATGCACATATATACTTTGCCCGAGGGCCAAATATATATATATATATATATATATATATATATATATATATATATACACATACATATATATATATATATATATATCCTAACACTGGGGTCTTTCGCACGCGCCGCGATCCGCACGAGGTCACATTCTCACTTCGCCACCCGGCGTGATCCTCTCCGCGTCTCTCTGTGTCTCTTTCTTCTCGTCCTCGAACGCGCGCGTCCCTTTTTTCCTTTGCATGCGTGCGGGTTCACATATACGCGCACACAGCGGCGTACTAGAAACCGACTCGCCATGGGTTGAGCATAAGTGGGGATGTGTGCATGCGCTCCACTGTGACGAGGCTTTTGGGCGCGCGTATATTTACATTGACAACGTATGTGTATATATAGAAAAAGGCACGCGCAACGTATTTTGCATGCACACATATGCATGATCACACATGCACACACACACATATATATACATATATACATACAGCCTAGTCGCAAGAGTCCCCAACTCTCCACATATACTTTAGAAGTCTACAATCTCTTCTACAATACTATTACCGAGGTCGAGGTCGTCGGTTTCCATATACAATAATACAAGTCCTTTCATTCAATTTTTGATGCTCCCGCGTATGTTCTGCATTACATATCCCAAGATCCCAAGCTTACTTATATAAATATATGTACATATGATGCTTTGAAGTTACAAATGTACGCATACGTAACTGTACGCGCGTTATCCGTATGTATGTAGATATGCATATGTACAAACGAAGTACAGCGTAAAGGTCACGCTGGTTTGGTTTAAACCTATGGGACTTCCGCTTCTTTTTCACCCCTTCCTCTTTTCATTGTCTCTTTCGTTCTTTAATATATACCTTTCTTTCTCCACCTCTCTCTCTCTCTCTCTCTCTCTCTCACTCTCTCTCTCTTTCTCCCTCTCTCTTCGAACCGAAAATTCCTTTTGTAAAAAAATATATCATATTATATTCTGGAGTAAAAGGACGGGAGTGAGCTCTGCGTAGAACGCGTTTTACGAAACCGCTGGACGGGCGACTCGTCGCGCAGAGAATCACGATTTTACGATCTCTCACGCGAAGCCAAGAAATGGGGAGGGGATATAGAGAAGAAAACTGGTGTACACGTGCGCGCGCATATTATATATATGTATATATATATATATATATATATATATATATATATATATAAATGGCTATATGGATTATATATGGCCTCCTGTCCTGCGCGCCGCCGGCGCCGGCATTCAGTAGATACAGGCACACGGACAGACGAGTCGTAGACGGAGACGTCTATTATAGGCGCGCACACCACCAGAGAGATTATAAGTGGAGGTAGCCGCCAAGGGCCCCTATATTCCTTCTCGAAAAGACGGCGGACAGGTCCATCCGCGCCGCCTCGTGTCCTTGTCCTTCTTCATTCCCTATATAATTTCTACCTACACATATACATCACTTTATACGGCAGGACGTACGGTAGGAAGATGGGGAACCCCCAGAGAAGGACACGTGCGCAAATCGCACGTGTACTCTGGGGGCACAGGCGTTATATCTCCCACTCGAAGAATTTTATATCCTATCACACACGCACACACACACACACGCACACACACACGCATATATATATTGCGTACACGCGAAAACGGGTATGTTTTGTACAGGAACGTTACATGCGTATAAGATACAAGGCATAACAAAATGTATGTGTATGTGTATCTATACGAGGTATCTATGTGTATAGTGTACAGTTTCGCTCCCCATCGCTAGGTGTGATGTCGAAAACAATGCACGTGCCCGGAATGTATATATATGTGTGTGTGTGTATAGATGATATATATATGTGTACATTACACGACATAGAAGTAGCGATTTACCCTGTGTTTGTGTACGTTGCCGCGGTGGTGACGCGGGTGCGCGCGCAGAACGACCCCGGGGCAATTCTCGATTCTTGAGGAATCTCCGTAAAGGTCTCGCGAGAAGGGTGGGAGAGAGCAGGATAGATATAAAGAGAGAGCGAGAGGGCTGCGTCTGTGTCTGTTTCTGCCGCGCCTAGTCCGCGCGGGTGCCGATGCGCGCGGGTTGCTCGCTGGCTGCGCGCTGTCCTATGGGTGGGGCGATGATTCCCCCTCTCTTTCTTTCTCACTCTCTCTCTCTCCCTCACTCTCTCATAGTCGCTATTTTTCTGCGTCCGTCGCGTCACTCGCGTCGCGTCGTGCCTCGTGCCCCCCCGCCCTGCGACCGCCATCCGGCCGACTTAGCCGCCGCGGCGTCTCGTCGCTCGCCCAGTCTCACACGATACACGTCACTGACGCACATGAACACACAAACCCAACATGCACACACACATTTTATATATTATATATTCATCCGAGCATGTAATATACACCGTCCAGAATTTCACCGTGTTTCCTCTGTATATATACCTAATATAATCCAAATTAATAAAATAATTGAAAAAATTTTTCAATAGTTAATTTTTGAATTAGCACTTTAAAATACATTTTTATTTGTATCCTTCTAAAAAACTGTTAAAAAACTAACAATCAAAATGTCTGTATAATATGCAGATTCCTGTTTTGTTTATATTATCTTATGTATTTATATTAACTTATTTCTATCTTTATAAGATTTTTCTTTTTTATTAGTACGCGAACAAGTTTGATTCAATACAGAAAATTTAAAAAAATATTACACTTGAAAATTGTACATCACGTTACAAAACAATGTTTAAATTTATGGAATCGATTTCTAGAATATCGACATGTTTTAAATCGACCAAAAAATGATGACCTCGTTAGTAAGGTACAATGTATTTTAGTATATACAAAAAAAAACGTACTTATATCGTGATTTCATTGAGTATAGAATAACAATATGAATACAAATAATATAAGAATTTAGTATTACGGAGAAACCCACTAAAAATTTTATAGAAAATGTTACGAAACCGTACGTAGGTAATATCAGCAAAAACCACATTTTTATGTTTACACCATTTAATATTAAAATAAAAAGAACCAACGCACATTGGATAAATATTAAAAGTGCGCCTAGCGAGGCGCCTAGTTTTGCTTTAGATGATATTAATGGATTTTGGCGGTACGGTCCTACAATTTCTGAATTTGGTTTGTTTTGCCTTTTATCATCAGATGGATGAAATTAGGAAAATAATTCTTTTTGTCAGTTTATATAAAAAAACAAAGAGAAAAAATTTTTTTTCATAATATACTAATCCATTTGATGGGTGCTCTCCGTTTATTTATTATTTATTTTCCTTATACTACTAACATGCACACACACACACACACACACACACACACACACACACACACAAATTAGGTCTTTGTTTACATTTGTTCTGTTTTGCTTAATAGGACGAATGCGACGTACTCGCCGAATACAGTTGGTTGGATTCGTTGCCATCGCAATAGGAACCGTATGGCTTACGAGGACCATCTGTATATCTTACCTATATATACGCGTGTGTAATGTATAGAAGTTTATATATATATATATATATATATATATATATATATATATATGTGTGTGTGTGTGTATATATGTAATCGAGAAAAATATACACGACACACACACGGGTAGAGCTCGAGTTGGAGCATTTGCGCGAGCGTGCGGGGGAGCGTAAAAACGGTCTGGACGTAAAATTAAGCGACTGAGATAGGATATATATATATATATATATATATATATGTGTGTGTGTGTGTATGCATGTATCAACATACATTCATCTAGCCTTACTATTGGTGGGGGTTACGAAGAGAAACACGTGAGAACAAGTATATATGTATACGGGTTCGTGTATCACCAACGCGGAGAGCGCTCGTGCCGACGCTCCACAGCGGTGGCAGCGGCAGCGTGATATATATATATATATATATATATATATATATATATATATATATAGTATGTGCATCGCCGTCTGCGCTCCGGCTCGACGGCGCGGCGGCTAGCGGCGACGGCGGCGGTCGACCGAGAGTCTAGTCATGTGACCTTCCTTCCCGTCAAAATAGCCTCGCTCTCCGGCAAGCGTGCGCGCGCGCGAGCGCATACACTCATACCTAGGCACGCGCGGTCACGAATACACGCGTGCTTCTGGCAGGCCTCTGTGTATGTTCGCACGTGCAAATATAGAAAGGCGCTCGCCCGTGTGTGTGTGCACGTACATCCGACCGACGGTGGAGAACGAAAGAGCGATATAGCGAGCAGTATATAAAGCGTGGCAGTGATAGAGAGAGAGAGAGAGCGAGAGAGAGCAATGTAGCGAACATTATACAGAGCAAGGTATAAGAGACAGAGAGAGAGAGAGAGAGAGAGAGAGAGAGAGAGTGTGTGAAGCGTGTGTTAGAGGGGAAAGATGCTGTATAGAATAAGAGGAAGCTAGAGGTGCGGTATTATTTATAGTAAGAGCGCGAGCGAGTGAAAGAGAGATGGAAACGAAGCTCGAGCGCAATGTATATAGCGGCTGTATGACAGTGCGCGTGCGCCAATAAGCAGAGAAGAGAAATGGGAGATGGTATTCTACAAAAACTGCCTATTCCAGACGCTAGAAAAAAATCGTTACATGTTTTAAAATGTGCGCGTTACAAAGGATAATTTTGGAATATTATCTGAAAAATTTTCGAATTTTTCCGTGGCGATGCTCTTTAACTCGATGCCCACTCTTCGTATCATTTTTTTTATAACATTGGTCGCGACTTCGGTATACTCAGTGCGTATTATCTCTTTCTCTTTCTCTCTTTCTCGTACACACATACGCGTTGGCGTATGCGCGCTTTCATACATACACACACGGATGGAAAGAGAGAGAGAGAAAGAGAGTGAGTCAATATAATATGTTCGATTTTGCGAGGTCTGCAATTAAATTACATGGACGCATCGCGATCCTCGGTATTCTAATATGCGTGATCAAAGGACAAGGAACTATACATGATGAATTTTATTGGCAAGTATGCAGACTCGTACAGTTTCATTATATATACTTTTTTTTCTAATGTATTGAATTGTGCCGTGTCAAATTTTTCTTTAAATCGAACTGGAGGTTTTAAATTGAATTTTTAATTTGATTGCGATTGACTGTTTGTAATATTAATATTACGAGAAATATCAAGAGGCTAATAATTTTTTTTTACAATCTAAGTTTTCAAATAGTCAATTGTTGATACACATGAGTCAATTGACCGAAGTTTCCGTCACATTTTCTATTTAATTTTATAGCAGTAAGTCTTAGGAAAAGGTGTAGGATCTATAGTAACGAACTCAATTATCTGCGGTGCAATGATTACTATTCTCCAAGTATTAGCTTACTCCAGCACCATATCAACGATATTATCAATCTAGCATTAAAAAATTAGACGCTTATGTTGTTCTTTTATATTTCACACATCTATGACGATAGATGTTTTTCTTTTTAAACCGCGCGCATTAGAAATTCATCAAAATACTCTGACGCATTTTACGAAAAAGAACGATTAAGGCACTAAGGCAACGATGAACGATTGAGCCAAAGATTATAATTAATAAAAAATTCTAAACATTTTCGTAAATTAACGAGTAATAAACTGATATTTGATAAATCTTGGTTAATTTTTTCTGATTAACTTAATGATTTTTTTTTCACTTCGACATAATTCATCGGTCGAAGCAAATTTATAAACTCTCCGACAAATTGTAAAGTAGTAGTAATATACGCACTAGCACATCAGTAGAAGCAGACGAGTTTTTCAGACCGCCAGCTTGTGAACATGCGTTTAGCTGCGTAAGCACAATAATGCCGCGATTCGTTAAAGAGTTATTTAAACTAATTCGTGTTTCCACTTCTCTCTGTCTCTCTCTCTTTCTCTCTCTCGTTCACTCTCTCTCGCTCTCTTTCCCCCCTCTCTCTCTATTTATCTATCTATCTTATCTATAATATGCCGATTTGTATGAAAATGGAATGAGGAAATAGCAGGTGGAAATTTAAATAAACGGCAAAGAGGCGTTTTTATTTTTGTTTATTAATAAATATGAACATGAGAAAGCTAAATTAATGGAGTTCAAGAAATATTGTTGCAATGACCTCTGTCTGAAACGTTGTTAAAGGTCAGGCAATTTGGGAAACGAACATTTCTTACATATTTTACATTAATCATCTCAATAAGTATACAATAATATTAGACTGTCATAAATAGTATTAACTTCTTATTATTTTTTGTCTCCTATTATAATGTAAACTTCGTCTATTCCAATAATTTAGTTGAGATTATTTACTTTATTAGTTTAATTCTACGTTTTTTATATCACATATACATAATTATTTGGTCATATACATTTATTTGAACCTTTTTTCCAGTTTTTCGTACACTCGCTTCACCTTGCAATTTGTACATAAATATGATCTTCAATAATGGAGTACTGAGTGTGTAAAAAATCATATGACTATAGTAAAACCGATCGAAAATCGACCGGTCCCACATAATCTCAAGAATTTCTCTGTGACTCTACATCGCCCCGTTAACACTTAGGTTTTACAAATCGGATTACTTATTTTATGTAATCAATATTGTATAAGCGATTTATTTCAATATCGACACTTATTCAAGAAAAAATTGGATGTTAACGGATCTATACGCTACTTAGGATAAACTTGTCTTGACACGCCGAGAATCATTCTACTTTGAGACGCCGCTATGTTATGTATATTATATAATTATATAATCATATATCATATCATATCATATTATGCCATATCATATTTATTTATAAAGACAAAGTGTGTTTTTGTTTATACACATTAAACAAACTACTGAACCGATTGCTCTGAAATTTAAAATATATTTATTCTACATTATCTTTGGAAGGACATAGACTATGTTTTTTATTGAAAATCATTTTACTTTGATCAAATTCACGGTCTTAACAGTCAGTTTCACCAGCGATCAGTAGGTAGCGACATGAATATTAATACCAGACCAGATCATTTGAACGATTACATCCAACTTTGGAATTAGTATTCTGAAGAAGGTGTCATTTTAGTCGGTATAATCCTTTTTGTTCTTCAGGTTAATCTAACATTATCCGCACCTTGTGGATATCTTTTGATTTTTGTCATTTTATTTTTTCTTATGTGGAAATCTCTCTCTCTCTCTCTCCGTCTTCTTTTATAAAATGATTGAACGCCAAGTCATACTAAACATAATTTGTGACGACAATATTTTTGTTTTTGTACGTTAGATTATCTTCAGAAATGATGTAGGCGGTTTGTTTTTTTCAGTTTGAACAAAAAAAATGATGGCAAAATCGGGTGACTTTACTAACAGCCCGAAACTATGTATATTTTATAATATATATATATATAATAGGTTGTCACGTAAAATAAAAAGGCGATACCCAGCATCCGCTTAAAATATGTGCTACTCGCAGACCATTATTTTGCTTTAATTTCAGTTGGCACGAATAACTAAAATATTCACGGTATTTAATTGTATTTACGTGTATCGGCGATTGAATATGAATGTCCCGTTGTCTTAGGACGATTTCTACTGGGAGTTTTGTGTTTGGATGGTAAGATGCGATGTCCACGTGTTTCTGAATAACTTTTACGGAGAGTTTCGTATTTTATTACTCGAACACTCAAACTCTCAAAGTCGTCCCGAGATACCTGGACATCGTATTCTACCTCCGCAACACAAAATTATCTGTAGCAGTCGTCCTGAAACATATTCTATCATCCGAACATCATAATTTCCGTAGAAGTGGTCTCGAGACACTTGGAAATATTTTTCTGCCGCCTGATCTCGAATATACAATTTTTCCGGTTGAAGCCGTATGTAATATGCATAGATATATATGTATATATTGTATAAAATGGTCAGACGAAGTCGTAACCGTCGTAAAAAAAGTTTTTTATAAATAATGTTTGTTCAAAATAAAAATATTGAACAGCACAAATTACAAGTTTCAATTATTTGTATTATTTTGGAAAATTAACTTCTATATTTATCGGTTTATTGCTTCTGATGGTTTCGATTTTGTTAATATTATGATCCATAGCTTGCAATCGACTCTTCGGACCGATTTCATTTAATTTTTGAGCTGTAACCAATTGAACGTTATAGATATCCCGTTAATTGATTATTATACGGATCAGACTTAGAAATTGCATTGTTATACCTTAAATTAAGTATAAAGTTTTGAAGAAAAAGAAATACTAAGAACGCTCGAAAACCTTTAAAAAAAAAGGCTTCGTTCTTTAAATTAAAGATCAGCTCCGAGCATGAAATTCATGTGTCTTCAATTATGTAATGGAAATCGACCAGCATCGAGTCCGACCCGCCGACCGCCCGTCGTCAATCCATCGCACAATCAAAGAATGCTATGACACTCGGGAAAGAGACGGACGAGATAAAAATTCGAATACACTACAAAGGCTGTCGAAATATTGAACTGGGTTGGCAGATCAGAGGTAAACAAAAAAAAAAAATCAACGAATCCACGTTTTCGTTATTTCGTATGATAAACGTATTTTCGAAATTTAAACGCGTTTTGCTCGAAACGATGTGTTTTTTCAAATCGACGTGCACCGTAATCCAGGTTAATACTTGTCCCAATCAAGACGAATTCCTAGTCGGCGCAAATTTTTATGACCGATAAATTATTATGCCGACATCGATTAACGATTTAGTATCGACTTTTTGCTGAAAACAAAAAAAAAAAAAAAAAAAAAATGCATTTCTTTCTTTTCTCTTGTTCCAGAAGCTATAGCTGAAGATGAATTCAATTTCGCTAAAAATATTTTGAGGAAAACAAGAGTCTGCATTAAGAAGTGTCGAGTAGAGATGCGCGATTAAAAAAAATTTTTTTCAGATTTTACAACGGTAAAGTTCGATATTACATTTTTTACTCGCTTCAGCAAACTGTTACAATTTAGAACTAAAAAAATTTTAGATTTAATGCAGGTACAGAGTAAGTATTTATAATCTATAGTGTTATAATTTTGATTATTATAAAAGCTACGCCCAGCTTTCGTCATTGTCGCGAACGGATCCAGCAAATGTTTTACACGGATCCGTAATGGAACGTATCGTGAAACTGGAAGTACGGAATGCAGCGCTCTAAGCCTAGCGCGATAAAGTATTCGAGCAAAGAAGTAAAAAAAAAAAAAAAGCTCATTTTCTGGCGCGCCCGACCGCTGCGACTACTTAATGGCGGAATCAATTGAATTTATGTATACTTATTTGTGTAAGTAGATCGGCAATACAAAAAAAAAAAAGAAAAAAAGAAGGAATCTTACGCTAACCAGGTCTTGAACTCACTGAGTGAGACTCTTTAATTACGTACGCAATGACAGAGTGATTTCGCGGCAATGTCTTAAGTACGCGTTATAGAAGATCGATCAGTAAATTAACATTTTCTTAATTTATTCTTCGGTAAATTAAGATTTATAGTTGCTTTGGCTTTTAGCATTTAAAATTTTTTTCTTATTCTTTTTTTCTTTTTTTTCTCCATTGTTCAAGCGCGATACCCGAAGACTCTGACATCGCTAGTTTTTATTTCAATTACGAATTATTCCGCATAAAAAAATAGACTTAAAAGGATGATAATTAATACATACATACATACATATATATATATATATATATATATATATATATATATATATATATATATATCATTCAACAAGAAAGAAATCGATCCAAATTACTTACCATAAGGTAATGAATTTTCATGGTACATGTAGGTTATGCTTGCACTTAAGACATGTGCAAAACTGTTTATGCTACTATTTCAATTTTTTACTATATGTAAGTAAATCGTGTGATATATTTCCAAAAAAACGAAATTTCGATTTTCAATTAATTTATTTTAAAACTCATTTTTAATGCATATATTTTTTAAATGTGTATAATAAAATCCATCTGTGACGATTCGATCATTTACTGAAAAAGTAAATAAATAAATAGAATTGGTATAAAAATATCGAATTTCATGAAACTAGCGCAAAACTTCATAAATACTTGCACACAAACCTATGCAATTGCTTTTAAAACAATATAGATCGATGAAAATATTCATCCAATTACAATATTATTGCGAAGCTTTCTTATTAGTCGAACAAAAAAAAATGAGAGAACTACTCTTGAATCATAATTGTTCTTTCAAAATATATTAAGACAGAATAGAAATCACATATATCGCTATGTACTCACATAACTCATTGGCAAATACATTTTATTTGTTTTTTGTTTCATAAAATTATTTACTCATCACCTATCCATCAAATTTTAAATTTTGTAAATTTCTATATTTACTTTTCTATATTATTAATTTTATTTTATTTTTATTTTGAATTTTCTGATATAAATTATTGTAGTAATAAGTTTTATTTCAGATTCTACGGGGGTGATAATAAACGAGGACAGTCTGATTGTCATGATATGAGTATCATATATTATATTATAAAGACTGTAAGACCGATAAAAATATTTATTAATTTAATTCAGAACAGTCGACGTAAGTACAATTTTTAATTCTATATTTACTGCATTCAAGTCCATCTGCGCATTCTGCAATTCTATCGGTAATAAATGACATCAAAAATTCATATGTTTAGATATATGCATAGTCGAGGTGAGTGCATACTTAGTTATGTATCCTTTATTAACCCTCGGCCGTGCCAAAGCTCTTTACTTTTGGTAAATAATCGTTTACAATCTTTTTATTTGAATCATTTGATAAGCCAACCTACGGCAAAGGCGCGGAACAAATGTGGTTCTGAGATTTAATTCGCAAAATTACGATTTTATTAATAGTTCAGAGTTGGGAGAGGATATGGTATATATATGTATAGTAAATATCTGAGAAATGACAAATCTTTTGGATTCTATTTTGAAGCCTAAAAGTCAATTAAAATATCGTTGACTTTTGGATCCCAAGGTTCCGCATACCGAAGTTCGTAAACTGCCCCCGCGCTTCCGTTGAAAATACACAGTTGCATTGTACGCAATAATATATTTAGAATATATATATATATATATATATATATATATATATATATATATATATATTTCTGCGTGAGAAAATAATGATAAAAGAATCGCTGGGACGAGCGCAAATTGTACATTCATCAGGAATTGGATAATGTGTATATTGTTGCGCAAGCGCGTGCATAGATACAATGTAAATAATATATTAATTGTATATTTCTTCATGGGTGTAAATCATCCGTCCGTTATAATATGTGAGACATTGTTAGTTAAGCTCATTTTTTTTAAAATTATATCACCGCTATATGAAGTTTTCTGTGTAAATGGTTAAAGTTTAAGGGACAAATCTAACTTATAAATATCTGAAATATGCAATATACTACACAAATTTTTTTTTACAAAACATATCAATCCGAAGCTATACAAGAAAATTATGTTAAAATCTTTGTATAGTGCAGTGAAACTTTTTCCAAATCATTATAATCGATAAAATTTTTGGAGAATTTAAAATTATATCACAGAATAATCCAACTTTAAAATTATAAAAGAAAAAAATTAAATAAATAGGTAAAGGAGTGAGATACTCGTATAAATATGTTATTCTGTTTGATAGCAGCACAAATTATAATGATATGCGCGCGTATGTCGCTGCATGGATGGCTCGAAAGATGAGAAAGAGCGAGAGAGAGAGAGAGAGAGAGAGAGAGAGAGAGAGAGAGAGAGAGAGAGAGAGATACGTAGCGAGAAAAAGAGGATAGAAATAATAAAATAAGAATGGTAGAGACAGAGAGTATCTCACATATAGACGCGCGCACCGGACTTGATTGAGGAATTTAATTTGGAGTCGGCTTTTGCGACGTTCCCGACTTCTTGAGAGAGCGATTTTGCGCCTCGTAAGAGAAATTCCAAGAAAATGATCAGAGAAAATGACCCTTTATATACCCTATCCTCTAACTCTCTCTCTCTCTCTCTCTCTTTTTCTTTATATACATATATACATATATATATATATATATATATATATATATATATATATATATATATGCTCTTATGCTCCTAGATTTGTAACGACCGTATATTCATCCAGTCTCCTCGGCGTGTCTGTGTATATATACGAATTTCGGTTTGCGATTGAATTAGACTCCCCTCTTAATTGGAGGCAACGAGCGTAAGTGCGCGCGTAATTAGGTGTACACACGCGCGGACACACACACACACACACACACACACACACACACACACACACATATGTATTTAGAGTTGCATCTTTTTCCTTTATACATATACATACATACATATATATATATATATATATATATATATATATATATATATATATATATAAACACTTACGCGCCCGCTGCGTTTAACCTCTGATGCTCATCGCATGCCTGCGTGCGCGTATATAGGAGAGATTAATCAGCGTTCGGCGAGGCCGCCCCGGAGCGTCGCGTATATAGTTCCATTACGTAAGAGGAAATAATGCACTAATACATAACGGGGGAGAATTTTCGCGAGAGCCGCGCGATAATCAGATCTACCGGCTGCTCCGGCATGTGTGTGTGTGTGTGTGTGTGCGCGCGCGCGTATAAGTGTACGTGTATAATGCACGGCTCTCCTCTCCCTTGACATAAAAGAGGGCGTCGAGCGCGCCGGCGTAGTTGCGAAACCAAATTATATTTTTCCTCCCGCTGCGGCGAGTTTCCCGAGCGTGCGTGTGTCATAATTTTATTTTCGTCTTGATCGCCAACCAAAATTTTCGCGCTCGCGCACCGCCGCGCTCGCGTCAAAAATGCGTCCGTTTGCGCGCTCGCGCGCACGTGCGTATATTGCCCGTGTGCATACGAGCGGCGAAGAAGGAAAAGGCCATCGAGCGTGCAACGGAATTCCCGCGGCTGAAAATCGCCCGGCTTTTATACAAGAGGTATATATATATATATATATATATATATATATATATATATATATATACCGGCAAATAAGGTACTCAGTTGTCTTCCTCCCCCCTCCCTTTGTCGTCATTGTTCGTGTGATTAAATAAACTACAGCGAAATTCATATATTGCACCGAGCAATAGTCCAAATCCTTGGGATATTTTTCATAAAGAACGGTACATCGTTTTTTCTCTACAGTATGCATTGTCCTTGACATCGATGCCTGTGAAGGGGTTTCCGTGTGTCGCGGCCAACGCGGCCAACGTCTCGACGTAATCGCAATGAACGAAAATTCGATTGCCCCGTATTTTATAAAAATTTTATCTGGACTTTAACGACAAGCCTCGCTGCTGGCAAATGGCGAGCGGGAATAAAATCCAGTTTACCGGCCGTCTTTGTTGCAAATAGACCCGAGATCGGGAATGGCGATGGCGAAAACGGCGAATTTCTCGGCTCCTTGGCCATGTTATACCTATCGACCTACTATCGCAATTACAATCGTGAAATGATTATCGGCATGGCAAATAATCACAATCGATTTTTTTTCAGCACAATTTGCCAACTGTACCTACGCATTGGACGAAACAATTGCGATAATTTTCTCAATAACAAAAGTCACTCGGACACCCTCTCCCCTAGACGCCCATCAACGATCGATGATTCTATCAATAGTGTGTAAAAAAATAGCTTACCTCTTTTACCGCTGATACGAACATGACATTCAGGTCCGTATTTACAAGGTCTGAACTCCTATTTGCAAAAAAATAAAAAAATAATAAATGCTATCTTTCAATAAATTATATATTATTAAGAGGTACGCAATTTTATTTTAAATATCGTGTAAAACATATTGATTACAATCATTAAAACTTATGTACTTATGGATTTATTTATTGTTTCGGTTGTTTTTGTTTATTGTTGATAATGAAAAAATATCAACGAAAATCATTGTCCCCTCATACTTCGTTAATTGCGAAAAATAAGCGGAATTCTAAGTATTTTTCAAAGGTCTATTATATCATAGCGTAGTAAATTTTGGAGAAATCTACGACACTGATACAACTAAGTATCCTCGTGTTATTCCGTTTGTTCTCATCGCGTCGTCAAGTCAGTCGGTCTTTTCTCGTAGCCAGAAGTACTCCATACGTATTTGCACTGGAGAGTTTTGCTTCGAACATTGTGTCTATAATTTTTGCGGTATTTCAAAAAAAAAAAACAAAAAACAACGCTGCTTAATTGTCGTGTACGAGGTTCACGATCGCTCGATCGCTATAGAGCGAAGGACCGTATAGTAGCTCGTCGATCCGAGTTCCAAATCCCGATATCGGCCGATTGCACGCGCTTCGTTTACAAACGCGTCGTAGACCTCAGTCGCTGATTAACGCCGGCTGTTTGGAAGCATTACTAGAGCGAAGTTAAATTAGCGTTAAAAAAAAAAAAAAAAAAGCAATCGCGCCGGATACTTTATATGGGAAGGGATTATATTGAAATCTCTGGCTGAAGCTAGGGACAATAGAATAACAATAGCAACTGATGTTAGAACGATTGAGACGCTAAATTTTTAATTCTATCTATACTGTATTAAAAAAAAAAGGCTTATATATATATTAATACGAGAGTTTTAGTTTATTTATTTAAGTATACATATTCTCAAGAGCGGCACCCCCCCTCAACAAGCGCAAAAAATCCATACAGAACTCAGTGCATCTTATCAGAAAGGAGAAAAAAAATTCTTCCACGCCCTGGAAATTTTTTTGCGACATGCGCTGTATCGATAATCTCGACGAACAAAAAAAAAAAAAAAAAAAGAAAACAAAACAAAAAACAAAATTACTCAAAGAATACGCGCGATCGCGATCGGATTCATCCGCCGCGGAACAACGGCGGATCCAAGGAACGAGCACATCTGCCTGAATTTTTAGCCGCACGGTAGAATTACAAGAAGAGACACGTCTCTAGTAAAACATTACAATATAGCGCCGAGTAATTTCATGATTGACTATAAATTTTTTTTTAAGATTATCGCATATTTCTTGGAAATTTCATAGCTGTTAATCGGTGAGATTTTTTACATAACAACCCGTGACTGATGTACCCATATAGGAAAGATCGTAATTTTTTTACTAGAAAATTTTTACTCGACAGTGTGCAAAATATTTAATTTATTATTCGTTGGTATTTTTAAGAAATTTATATCACTGAATAGAACGGCTTGTTCATAATTGGCAATTAATTCTATGAGATATAACGAGAATACTATTCGGATCTTGACTCTCCTCGCAGAAATTTTCGACAATCGAAAGACGCCCCCTTCGCGCCAGTATTACACTTTACATGCGTGGCAATTGTTGCGAAAATTCGTTTTTTATTCTTCTTCGACCAATGGGTGAACTCCTCCATGCAGGTATACATATCTTTAGACGGCCGCCCTCGTCCTCCTATATAATGTTTCAAGCCGCGAAATTCCTAGGGGAACAACACGTAGACGTGGGCGGGTGGGGCGATGAACATCCGAGCAAATACGAGCGGGAGAAGGTGAGGATCAAACAAGAGAAAAAAAGGATCGAAAAAATGAACACACAAAAACGTGCGCATTAAAGAGATAAATATGTAATTTGTCAGTCTGATAAGGTGTCAGTTCATTCTATTTTATTGTGTACATCGATGTATATATATATATATATATATATATATATATATATATATATATGACGTAGATGTAATATGTATTCACATGGATATATATAATTCCTTTCCTCCGTACTAAACTACGACAGCTCGGCGGCCGCACCCGAGTGCAACTTCGCGAAAGGTCGTGTGAAAAAGAGTGTTTTCTCGCTGAACCGGCGCGCGCGCACTCGCCTACATTCGGTCACACCTAAAAAGAAGGAGTGTCTATATATATATATATATATATATATATATATATATATATATATATATATATAAGAAACTTCGGCGGTAGCTCTGGGCACGCACGGGCGGGCGGTCGACGAAAGAATCGTAGGCGCCACGCACGCAGATGCCGTGCATCAGCCGCCGGTGCAGCGTGCGCGCGCGCTGACGGAAAGAAAGGGGTGAGAGGGAGAGAGAGAGCGAGAGAGAGAGAGAGATAGAGAGAGAGAGAGAGAGGAAACTGAAACGGTGATCGAGTGTGAAATAAACGTGAAGATTGATTTTAATTATAGATTATATAGATATATATATATATATATATATACGTACGTATATATATATTATAGATATATATACATACACCTACATATAGAAGAAAAAAGAGCTCGTGCGTCGCAAACCTTTATATATATAGCTTCCTGTCTTAATGCCCGTTATCCTAGCATTGACAATTGGAAAATACGATTGTTTACGAATCTTCAAACATATGTTATGGACATTGTCTTCCGCGTTAATATTGAAACTTTACAAAAAAAAATCATCTAAAATTGAACCTTCTCATTTGTATACGGACGAAATTTCGTATACGATATTACGAAATGGAAAGGTGAAAAAATGAACAATTTTTCTTTTTTAATCAATCTCGTCGGAGATGATAATGATAATTCTTATGGACGCTTGAAACTGAAAAAAATCTAGTAAAGTTGTCAAACGACATAAGAAGCGACGAGTCCAATAAGTCATTTAAGCACAGGATCTTGAAGGTGCAAGTGTGCCAAAAGCCTAAGGAAAAGATTATTTATTCATAAAAATGTCCAATAAGTTGACAATCTTTTTTTATTTATTTATAATATTTTGAATTGCTAAAATAGACATTAATATGAAAAATATGTATACATACATGTATATGAAAGATACTAAATAAATTTTTATGGAAATGTTTTAAAATTAACATATGTAAGGTAAACGTTTACTAAATTTCATAGTTTGGGGGATAATGATTAACTAATTGTCAATCAAAAAGTAGTCATTGGTATATTTTGACCAAAAACAAAAAGAAACGCGCAACAAGCAATGCTTTTATCGAGCATTATTTCTCAGCTTAGTTTTTTTTTTTAATTATAATATATATCACAAAACTTTATCTATATTTTTTTCACCAAGTCTGCAGCGCTCGATTGCACACATGTCTCCGATGTTTGGATAATGTAGGCAATGCTTTATTTTCTGTATTAAGCGTAATGCCGCGTCTGAAAATGTAAAAAAACAAAATAATACAATTTCAATAGCAGATTGTTATGTAAGACAGTCTCATTTAGTATGTATTAAAATTTAACATTAAAATATTAAATTACAATTTAATTTATCGTTACGTTACAATAATATTTATCTTATGTGTGAGCTTAAAAAATTTTACTTTTAAATTTAAATTTACGATAGGTCTATGAAAATAGAATCATATCTACATAATGTTCTAAAGATTAAATTTAATGATATGTTTAACAGTAAAAAAATGCCAAAAATAGTCAACCGATTAATTCAAGTTTTATTGTAAAGACAATCGTTTATTATGCATATGTGGGAATTTATATATGACTCAACTCTAGTCTGTATAGTATTTTTATCTGCACTAGAAATGTAATTCATTATATATATATATATATATATATATATATATATATATATATATATATATATTTCATTTTTCATACAAACAATAGATCAATATAAAATAGTCGAAATTTCTTTTTCTAAATAAATAATCAAAATTTTCGATGATTTTTTCGATCCCCCCCCCCACCCCCACTTGCGTCAGTGGACCAATGCACGCGCACGGGGACATGCGCGCGCTCTACAGAGGACGTCGAGTGATTTGATTGATTATGCATCCGGTGGAAACCGAATAAATTTTATGAACCAAGAATCTAGCTTTCAGCCGCATGGGATGTCAAAATATTATTCAATTCAAAATTTTCGTTTAATTTATAAATTGTGCTTGCGCCGACCGTTGTGAATTAAATTAACGAATCCCTACGTCGGTCTTAGAGTATTGGCACAGATATGTAATATGCTAATACAATGACAATCGGACTGTCCTTGTTTATAATCACCTCCGTAGAATCCGAAATGGAATTTATTACTAAAAAGAAATTGAATAAAAATTTAATTTAACTAAAAAAATTGAAAAAATAAAATAATCCATATTTTATGCTAGTAAAGAACAACCTGACTGCCCGCACCAGCTTAAATTTAATTTTACCTTTAATAACTGACGTTTCGAACCGCTCGGATTCGTCTTCACGAACTGCCATTTCAGATTTTATAGAGATGATTACGAAAAAGGACAGTCTGACCGTCATTATATTAGTATTGTATAAATACTGTAGGACATATTGTATAAATAAATATTGTATAAACATATTTATTTAATTGAAATCTTCATTTTTTAGGTAATATTTACTTTGAAAAATAATCGAACAATAAAATACGTGAAGTAGTGTTTCGTTAACCGCTACAATACTGTTCTGACGATTGCGCAGAAAAAGCAAATAAGATCTTTCATTCAAGTTGTGAATAAAAATAAAACTTGTTATTTACAAAATTAGGAATTTTACATTAAACTCAAAGAACAATACAACAAAACAATTTACATGACAGATAAGTAACATTTATGATAGTAATTTGAGGTTATATACAATATTTTCTGTTTATCAAACAGCTATTGTTTAATTGCTTCGGATGAAAAAAGTAACGTCTCGAGAAGCCAGGTAGACAGATATTTTCCAAGTAATTTGAAAAGTTTGTATCTCGGCCACGAATTCGAAAGGGTTCGAATTTCCGTACGACTTAACAAGGCTTGAGTTTTATTACGGGATAATAATTAAGACATTATATATAGACAAATATATGTACGTATTATTTTTGGCGGCCGATCGTCAAAATTCTGTCCACTGGTGGCGCTGTGTAGTCTATATTCTGCTGTCATCGCGAGCATGCGTGCGACGTCTTCCGAAATACATTATACATACCATTTTCATCTGTAAGGGACGATTCGGCGGGCTCATACAACTTTCAGAACTGATCGGCTCCTGGTCGGCGGATCCTTTTCGTTTCTACTATGGTAATTTTTTGACTTATCGCGCTTCGTGCGTGCGATATTTACGGAAAATTCATTGGCAATGCGAGATGACGAATATTATGTACTGCGGTCTAGCTGTAAGAAGCGATGTACAGCATATAATGCATGATAGCGTTTTTTTGTTTTTAATTTTTAATACCTATCACAGCGTCATAGAAATTTCAGGTTGAATTCGCATTAAAATTTGTTTAAGTTCGAAAAATAACGCCATATGCTATATGCTATATATATATACTTGGCCGCTATCGTAAGTGAGAAAAAGTCACCTTGGTTGTAGTATATAATCGTCCCATCAAGACTACTTCTTATAACATGTTATATCTGTCTATAATATGCGAATATGTTAAACATTCACGATGCGCTCTCAATGTGTTCAATCATAATTATCTGTACATTACAATGTGTTTAACGTGCATTAAATTATATAATATGATTAAAGTAAACGCGTGCGCGCATACGGGTTGATTAAAATTGAAGGATAATGAAACTTTATTTAAATCGAACGAAAAATTACGAATTATATTCGATTAATTAAAATATGCCGGCAATGCCATCGAGGCAGATTTTTATTAAAAGAGAGAAAGAAAAAAATTCTTAATAATAAATTCACTTGTACATCGGTAGTCTATTCAGATGTAAATTTTTCATAGATGCTTTTTTTCTCTCTTGTCAATAAAAATGTGATTGGAATCTAATGAAAAATTTAACAAAGTTTCATCTTCATCATTAGTTCGTCTATATATATATATATATATATATATATATATATATATATATATATATATATTTCGTCCAGTGAATAAATGCCTAAAATAGCTTCGTTTATTAATTGGACTCTCGCACTTTCTATTAATACGTAAAAAATTATTAGATAATATTTAGCCATTATGATGATGATGATTATTATTATTATTATTATCATTATAATTATTATCATCATAATCATCATCATCATCATCATCATCATCATCATCATCATCATCATCATCATCATTATCGAGATTGCAGCCAGATGACACACATTTATTATAAATTTATCACAAATTTATTTTGGTTGATAATTAGTCCCAAACATAGATAAGCGGATTGACTTGGATAAATGGCAATAACTTATTTTTAAAAACAGCCTTACATAGATATAGTCACTCAAGTGCTGTTTAACAATGTCAATATTTGAAGTTTAGAGTTTATACCTCCAGGAAAAATGGCCAATAGTTTTTTTATTGATTTTCATGTCTGCCATATACATAATGATAGAGACTATATATATATATATTTATACATAATTTTGTCTGGTGGAAAAGACTGAAAATGTGCGTCGTTACAACGCCGCAATATGAACAGCTGCGCCAAATCACTAATGAATAAAATAAAAATATCAAGCCTTTTGTCTAACCATATATAATGTGAATAAGTCCATGCGTGTATATATATATATATATATATATATATATATATATATATATAATGAAGAATGGCTAAAGAGACGAATACGACTAACTAACCAATTCGCTGCCTTTCTTTTACCTCCGGAACAAATGAAGAAACTCTTTATTCCGAAATGTAAATTGGACGCTTCGTAAAGGCAAAAATGTGCCGACTCTAATAAGTATTTTTCCTTTTTTAACGAGGTTTTTTACTTTTTGTTTTTTTTCCTCGTTTCTCAAAAAACTAAAAAAAAAACTAAAAATAAAAAAACTTTGATCCGTTTTACAAAAAAACTCGATCTTCTACTTTTCGTTTCTTTCAACGATTCATACATACATACATACATACATATACGCTTAACTTTCAATTCAGTTTTTCAACGCGTGGATCTTCATTTCAGCTAATTTTTACACACGTAGTTAAGTATTTAATAAGCTTTAAAGTACGGCATGACTTACTCTGCGCTTTTTATACTCGATATGAGTTCAGTGACGGTCATAAGTCATTAGCCGACGGTAGATAATTGTGCCGTCCGCGCACACAATCGGATATTCAAGGCTTAAATTGTACTATATTGGGAAGAGTTGGGGTATCATATTCGGCGAGCTAGTGTGCGTCCGCATTGGCACTTTCATAAGAATGGAAACATGTTTTTAAATATTGACGTAACATTCACACGTGTATATATATATATATATATATATATATATATATATATATATATATATATACTTTAGCTACAATGTAATATTACAATTTGGAAACTATTTTCTTTTCTTAGTATTTTTTTTACGTTTATTTTACTATTTTTCGACGTCGTTAGAAATCCGAATGCTTCAGATGGATTATGCAGTTTTTTTTATTTCACATCGACGGTATAAGATTATTGAAAAGTCCGACGGCTTATGCATTTGCCTCATATGAGCGGTCGTTTAAAAAATGATTATAATGAAATTTTACGTAAAATATAATTCCATGATAAATTTAAATAATTAATATTTATGTAATACTCTAATTGCTTATCAATAATCATTTACATCTGTCATTTGACTCCATATACGCATGTATTTTTTGTATATTTTGAAAAAAAAAGGTTGAGAAGTCGTACGATATTCTACAATTTTGTATTAATTGGAATGAATTAATTTATTCGTATAATACATTTTTTGCGTATAAATATATATATATATATATATATATATATATATATATATATATATATATATATAGATTTCTGTAAAATGCGATAAAGTCAACGTGCAGAAAAGAAGCTGCTCGTTCGTTTAAACATTTGCCACCCGATGCACGGAAATTGCACTGAACTGTCATAATATTATCGATGATTCTATCGTCTTTCTATACACGTATACCTTTTATGATTCATGCACGTGTCACAGAGGTTCGTCGAATCGTCACTGTGCAGCGGTCGCGGATCGACGCGTGGTCGGCCGAGTACTCTACGTTAATATTCAGAATAATCGTAGCTCACAGCGCACCTTGCGCGCTTATTCAGAAATTCTCCGTTATCGAGCGGAAGGGCGAATCTTTATTTTAGAGAGTTATACTTGTCCGCCTCTGCCAAACGGATGTACAAAGAATATGTTCGTCAAAAAGGAAAAAACAAAAAAAAAAAAAAAAAAAAAAAAAAAATAATAGAGAATAGCTCGGCCAGAAAAAGTGGCTTGTCCAGCACACATTTCCCGCTGTAACCACAACTGAATGCGTTCTCGTAAAAACGCAACGCGTCTACCGAGCGGACGTCCGTGTACGGTATGTTTGCATTAAAAAATTACAGAGCGAGTGAGCGGCCGAACGCCGAAAACCTTTATACGTCCGCCTCGGATCCGAGGCCTCACGGACGGCGCTCGAGTCGAGAAAAGCGGTTACGGCGCAACTCGCGTAAGCGCTTAATGAATAGACCGAGCAATTCGCTTACTAGACGTATAATTATTATTAGTCGCTCGACGATGGGTCTCCTTCTGGCCTTGCACCGTGTCGCGGGGATCGGAGCGACCATCGCTCCTATATATTGAGAAGGAAGAAAATGTAATCGGAGACTCCGCGATTCCACGAGGGTCCCGGGACCTTGGGATTCGGATTCGGCGATCTACGAAGATCCCCGTATATATCCTGTGCACGAATCAATTGATAAAATTACATCGTTCGTTATCCTTATGCCGGCATAAAATGACCCACCACGTTCGCTATGGAATTCTCAATTGATTTATTTGATTTTGTTTTTTCTGGTGCATTTTTTTGGGGCCTAAATGCGCAATTTTTGGCCCAGAAAACCCGGACATAGTGAGACTCTCATCCTCTGTAAAACATTTAAAATACGCCACAGGATTATTTTTATTTCTATGAATAGTCGACAGAAATGCCATTCTAAAGTACAGACGAAGTTATAACCGATATACTGTTCAAGCTATTTGGGAAATCTAGTTTATAATAAAGTATCGGTGGGGATTGAGCTGCGCAGACATTGCTGGGATAACCGCAATAAAGAGAATTAGAATTAGAATTGTATTTATTGGAGCCTAAGGACTCGTGGTCCTTCATCGGCCAGAGAGAGAGAGAGAGAGAGAGAGAGAGAGAGCAAAAATATTCATTGAAATAAAGCTCGATAAACAGTGTCTAATTTACAGACTCGGCAAATAATTTTCAATTTTGCACGATTGAAGCAACGCGGCTGTACGGAGGCTATCTCGCGCTAAAAGTTCGGCTCGCTCTCTCGACGCTTGGGCCTCTTCAATTAATTGTCACGATGGGCGCGACGACGCATCTTTCGCCAAGGCTCGATCCCAAACTGTTGCCCTGGGATGTATTCGTGTATCGCGCTCGAACAGCGAAGAACGCTGCTGCGCCGCGGATCCGCGGCATTCTATAATTTTCGTATTGTTCGCTTTCACGATTATCGATATATGTATATGAGTCTAATCTTACGTGGTCAGCCGTCTTTACGAGAATTGCAAAAAAAAAAAAAATTATAGTTTACTTATAGGCGCATACTTATCTCCCAGTCTCTATATGTGCGTTTATCATATACTGTAGGTTTATATGCTATATTATATATTAGGTTATTATTTACTATAGGTTTAAAGTAAAATATATTTTTCCGGCATATTGGGCGACGGATTATAATGAAATTTGTCCATCTGCATTCATCTGCTGTCCGCGAATATATCAATGGCTCTTAGTTATCACCTGCCATGATGTGCGTATACCCCTATTAAGCTCGAGGAATTTTCACTACTTGTCACATAACGTTCGGACATGCGGTTTCGCGCGACGTCCCACGCGAGTAACTGCGTTTTTTCTTCTTCAATTGTCGGACGAATTTTGGGAACTTCGATGGAGGTTGAAAGATAACGGACGATTCTATGGAGACGTAGAGAGACGGAGAATAATTGGAGCCCTATTAAAAAAAAAAAAAAAAAAAAAAAGTCATTCCTCAATATTTTTAATACGAGGAATTATCCTTGCATGGAGAATTTTTTTTATTAATGAATCGAAATAAAAATCAAAATCTCAGATTATTATTAAAATAAACACACACGCAAACAATTATATACCTTCCATTTGGATACAATTCGTTGTGTTACAATGAAAACTGAAATTTCAAGTTTATTACTATCTATACAGTTTCATCTAAAAGTAACTCTCGACTCTTCTTCTTTATCGCTACTTTTAATAACTTCTGTATCTCATACATGGTGTAATAGTTCCTATTTAAGTTATTTAATGAATTATATATATATATATATATATATATATATATATATATATATATCCATATATTATGTAAAAAATTTCGGTTTCTTGCCGCTCAATTAAAAACTATATGTACTTATCAAAGATGGCATAACACACGACATACGCGACGTTACAGATATTAATCCCGAAGCAAAATAATAGATTTTATTTGATAAATAATTGAATGAACAGAATGAAATCCATTAAAAGTATATAGAATATTTTATTGGGCTACGTGTGGATGAAGAATAAAAGAACGCAATAATGTATGCATCTAGACTGTAAAAAGAAAAATTTACGATTGTTTTTCGTCTACAATGATAAGTACAAATGGCCAGGCTGATAAAAGATAATGTTAATAATTTTTAATGCGTGGATATGAAGCGCGACTTATGTAACATAACGATAAAAATAATCAGCTTTCTTTTAAATGTCAACGATATAAGACGTAATTCATATACGAAACTATATTATTCACAGAGGTATAAATAGAACCGTACGTGTAAGTCCATTTTTACAATTGATATCGATTTCAATGTATAGAGTAATGCCCCAACTTACGCGTGTTGCACGAACGTTTAGATCCTGAGCGAAATTGACGTTTTCGAAATATGACATTTTTTACATATAAATCTATGTAAACTATGTAATATGTATGTATATAATATTACGGATAAGCGCGCATTATACCCGCATGCGAAATAATTACTCGGAAACTGCATTTGATGATTTTCTTTCTTTTTCAACGCAAGCGACT
>JACCIC010000019.1:142500-200000 GCA_018907035.1 Sycobia sp. Sy_11
ATATCGTAATGGATTGTATACAAGCGCTGGGCCGTTTTGAAGGTGGAGGGCACGAATTAATGAGTCGATTGCGGTTGAATCTGTCGAGCAATTGCAAACGATCGATATATATATATATATATATATATATATATATATATATATATATATCAGTGTACGTAAATATTATCAATTACTATACCTAGATAGTCTGTGACGCGTTTGCGCGTATATGTCGTCAAGTGTAGGGGATGTGTTTGGCTCGATGCATGATTCTATCATGGTTACTCTCCAAAGTATTTTTTGATATAAGAAGCTCTTACAATGCTTCTTTTCTTCCAATTATATAGTACATACTCATCACTTGAATTGCATAGAATGTTGAATTACGTAGAATGTAGAGAGAGAGAGAGAGAGAGAGAGAGAGAGAGAGAGAGCGTGAGAGTGACTTACAGAAAATTTTCAACGTACACCCATACATTAAATTGCCGTCAGATTAGCAAAAAAAAAAAAAATTTAATTGACTTATTGCACAAGTGTCTAAATCTTCAGTTGTTGTAAAAAGTCATGTTCGGCTGATTTTACGCACGCGTAAATCTAGCCAAGATGTATAAACACGGGTCCGACCGGGCGTATTTTAATTTAGAAAGAAACTATAACCATCGCGGACATATATAGGTTGATCGCTACTCCGCTGGAAATATTATTCTTTCCTTCAATCTGGTGCCAAAAGTAGCAGGTCGAGTAAAAATAAAAATATTCCTCTAACTATATACGCAGTACAAGAAATTAAATTTGAAGGGAGTATCGATATTCAACGTAAGTGAGAATGCACATAAATATGTCATATGTTTAGCAGCAATGATTGGACAGCGTGATAGTTACTTAGACATTGGACCAGGACATACCTTGCTAGAAGTCAATCCTCGTAATGATCTCGCTCGAACCTAATCGAATCCGTTATCTGTATCTCCAATGGTCCATTCTTGTATAATATGATGAACGATCTTTCACCGATGAAACCAGGACATATCGAAGGAAAAAGGAATAAATAATTCAATGTTCTAGATCGGGCGCAATTCAAATGCCGGCACAATTGCCTCGCGAGCGTGTATGCCCCATTTTAATTAATAGGACAAAAATCGATATTATACCAAATCAGACTGAAGCTAGGCAGTTTATTTAAATTATTCATATTTTGAGAAACATTTCATTTATATACTTTTATGAGAATTGCAATGCTAATTTTGGTTTTACCTCAGCTGTATTTACAATACTTATACATGTACGAAATAATTCTTTTCCCGCGAAATTTCTTCATTTTTACTTAGATCTCTAAACGTGCATCCTGTATTATATGGATTTTTCGAAATAATTCGATCGCTGTACGACAGTGTACATAAACGAATTGAGGTTCTTATTCAGGATACATTGCAAGCACAACACTTCGTCTATTATATTACTTAACTGTGATGTTAGGCTCACGAAACTTTTCGAACTTTGCTGTAAATTCCGTCGAGTTGTTTCGTCAATCGACGTAAGATTCTCAAGATTTCCTTGACTATTTCAATTTCAAACGTGTTTTGTTGAAGAACGTCGGTCCTACCCTAGTCTGAATGCAGCCAGGAAAATTAGCTATACACTTTCATCAAAACAGTAAAGGCGAATCGAATGAGATAAACGAGGATTAGGCGGATCAGCTTCGATGTGTGGCGGGTGCATCGAAATTATGCTCAAATTTCATATCGGTACTTTTCTATCTTAACCAGATCGATCAATGAATTTCAACAGAACAAGCCGGCCGGATTTGGATTTTTTTCACTACATTGATGATATGTATTCGTTCGAACATAATAGTGTTCAAATTATTTCCTGATTGAAATCCGTGTTACCGTCTATTCCATGTTTTTATTCTATCATTATTGTAAGTATAGATTATTTCCTTAGAGGATCTCGCCTCTGAATAAAACATATTTAACCTAGTCACTGATTCATTGTTTTTTCATTATCATTTAATTTTTTTTATCAACAATTAATTTAAATTATCATCTTATTAACGAAACAATTGTATAGTGCATGATGTATGTGCATGTAAATTGATATTATTAATAGTTTTTTTTTTTTGCAAAGCAACATTTATCTCAAGTAACTGATACTCGATAACCGATGAGAATCCATACATTCCAATAATTGCATATTCGCGAATTTAACTGTTTGTTTTAGAAATTATTGACACTCTAAGAGACTAATAAAAAATTATCAGATACATGAAATCAATCCACTTCATACGAGTGATACACTCGAATAAACTAGGACCACTCTTCGCAAACGCCACATATCGTTAAATCGCAAACCTGACGGATAAAAATCACAATTTGTCGCGGTAAATTGATCCCTAGGAACGTATCCACAACAATTGAGAAAGCCCAAGATGCGCATACTTCGAATAATTATAAGCGTCGAGAAAAATAGTCACAAAACACGAGCAGAATTTTTTCTGTCAAATTAGCGTGAAAACGATCGTCGCGCGTGTACAGAGAACGTTTTATGTTATTTAAAAAATAATTTTACGCATATTTTCGCTAAACAGAATTATCTATTCGTACGCATGGCGCGTTTATTATTTTTTTTTATGTTTACAACGGCGGATAATAAAATTAATCATAAAAGCATCTCCCGATCGTAGTTTATATGACGCGCCACATTGTTCATTCCAAAAAAAAAACATCGCATCAGCCCCCTGCGCCTATTTCAATCGACAACCTCGACTTTGTTGAATAGAACAAAAAATAATAATAATAATAACAACAACAGCAAGAAGGAATTTACGTCGTTACGTAATTCCGAGATAAAAGTACGCCGTGGAAGTGAAACGGGCTGGGGCGTGGGGCCCCGAGATCTACGCTAAGGTCCCTTCTCGACACCGTTACATCAAACTCGTTTTCTTCCGCGCATTAATTAAGCAACTGGCAGCCGATCGGCCTAATCCGCGGCGATGGAAAAGCCGACGTTTTTTCTTTCTTTTTTTTTCTTCTCTTTAAACCCGAGATTATCCCGTGTAAAAAAAATGCACGCGCGAGCGAACAATCAGCGGGGCATTTAAATTTCCGCTCGATCCGAGGAATAATTCGGCTTCGGCGTCATTACTATTTCATTGATGAACCACTTCGTTTCTGCCGAATGAATGCGCATCTACCGGATTTTATAGGTCAAACAGGTATTATCTTGCCATTACCGTTTTAACAAAGTATATAAAAAAAAGCAGAAAAATTAACAACGCTACTGAAATTAAGCGAGGCCATTCTCAAATTATTCACTTTTCATTCGCTGAAGAATTAATAGCATTTCTTCGAATGATTTAAAAAAATTTTGTATTTAAGTACAATCTGAGATATTCGCCAGTTCGCATGTGCTTATAAAAAAGAATAAAAAAATTGTCGCCTGCTTATACGCATAGATAAATATCAATTTAATTACGATCCTTTGATATCATTTTAAATTAATAGTTACAATATAAAAGATGTCGCTCTCTGATTAAGTTCAATCAACGTAGAGAACTTTATAAATGCGACGATCAATAACTATTATTTATTAATTAGCTCGTTCTTTGAACTTTCTGAATTTATCTTTATCTCGGAGCTTTCTAACTACTTGAATGAAAACGACTTTACACAGTTCTATTTATGAACCTTGTATTACGAATGTCATAGCGAAAATGGAGAGGAAATAGAATTTTCCATGCAAAAATCATAAAAAGAAGCATTAAAAATTATGGTTTCTATAAATTCCTGATAGTAAAGAAGGACAATATGAAACAAATATCTTGAAAAGGAGATCTAATTTTCATTAAAATCTATATTTTCTGTTCTATACATTTTTTTGAACACATGATAATGAAAATTCAACAAGTTCACCTCGGGATCCCTTGAACATTTCTCGAGCGTTTCATTATGAAAAAAAAATACCAATTCTGCCAATTTCTACTAGGTTATATTCATTAATTAATACATAAAGAAACAACCAAAGTATAAATTCATTATTTAAATTGGAAATACGAGTTTTTCGTAACAATGGACAAAATTTTGAACATGGCTTAACTTCTTTGTAACATTTCAATAATGTTATAAGGAAGAAGAATTGATATATTGCTCAATCTAGCTTTTAGCATTTTACCCGTAAACATGCTTCCAAAATTAGAGATTTTCATCTGTGACCGTTAGAATTTCAAACCTCTGGAAATTGTCACATATACACACACGCGCGTGCGCATATATATATATATATAGGGCAGGTATATATTCTAATATGCATTTTGTTGAAAAGTTAGCATGTCCGCTTCCAATTTTTGAAAAATGGAAGCTTTTAAGGAAATATACTGTTTGAAATATAATGGTAACTTTTCTACATTATAAAAAACTGAATCTGTATTCCTATAATATAAGTCAAAAAACTTATGAATTTTAATCAAATAAGGTTTTTCTTGAATTTAATAAATAATATATTGTATTTCTAAAAATGTATTTATTTAGCACCATTCAAATAAATATTTATTTGAATCTATAAAATGTTTTGGTCGTAATGAAATTTCAAACATGAAATTTGAACTTATTAAATATGATATACACTTATTTGTAATTAGTACGAAGCAATTGAAAGAAACTCTAAATCTTTAAATGAATTTTTTAGATTTCGTTTATGTCAATCGTTTCAGCGCCACTCCATCAGTTACACCCTCGTTCCCTAGATGGCGACCTTCCTTCCATGTTCAAATATCATCTAAAAAGTAACCGTCCTCAATGGTTATTAATATCATAGCTCGTATCAATTGACACACCCTACGTGCAAAGTCATATCGACGAAGATTCGCTGTATTTTGGTTTATTTTAGTCGCTCGATACCTTTTTACCGATAGCCCTACATCGCCAGCAACTTTTATGCTTTTCAAACATTTTATCCTTTCCTCATTTATTTTTAAGACAGTTTTCTCTACTTCCATGAGATAAGCAAACACCTTAAGTGAAGGAATCTGAACTTTTCAAATTATAGAGCACGCATACATTCGTACTTATTCCATTTTAATGCGATTGAGACCAATACAAATACTATACTTATTGATAGTTAGAGGTAAAAAATTCGTCAAACTGTGAAGTTAAGAGCTCGTCCCATTTAAGTATTTACACGGTCCACGCAAATACGCAGCTTCGCCCTTTTTTATACGCCCCTATACACTTATATTCCATACACATCGGGGCGCGATGCCGCGCTGCGTGTCAACGGGCGTAATACAGGGACGTTTACACCGCGGATCGCGTGACGCGCGTGGAAGCTGCGCGTATGTATGTATAGGACAGGGAGGGAGAGAGAGAGAGCGAGTGAGCACGAGAGAAAAGAAAGCAAAAACCGTGTATGGAAGTCGCTTTACGTTCGTGCGAAGCCCCGCGCGTGTGCGTGGCGGTGATGTATAGAGGACTGCGGGAGGGAGGGGGGAGCAAAAAGGGGAAAAAGTCGGGAGAGCGTTCAAGCGGCTCGCTCTCCGACTCTCCTCGCGATTTCGTCGTCATCCTCGTGTATGTAAATATATATATATATTCGTTCGCTAACGAGGGAAGGAGCAAAAGAGAGAGGGAGAGAGGGAGAGACGGAAGGAGAGAGAGAGAGATGGGGGATGAAGCGGGGCGCGCAGTGTGGAGTAGCAGTGGTATGTGTGTCTGTGCTTATATATACAGAGTTCTTCCTCGGTGAGCGCATGCATGTGAATATATGTATATGTGTGTAAGAAGCGAAGAAGCGCGACAAAGGAACCCTATTTTCAGCGAATTCCTCCTCTCTCCCGCTCTCTCTCTCTCTCTCTCTCTCTCTCTCATGCTTGCTCGCTCTTAATCATCTCCGGGTGGCGGCGCGATTTATGCTCGCAGGTGTTGCATTCACCGCTCGCGCGAGAGAGGAGGGCAAAAAACGCGGGTGAAGTATAGAGAAGAGAGAGTGAGCGAGGGAGAGAGAGAGAGAGAGAGAGAGAGAGAAGAGAGAGAGAGAGAGAGAGAGAGAGAGAGAGAGTGAGAGAGAGCGGGAGAGAGGGAGAGAGAGATAGAGGGAGAGTGAGAGCGAGGGAGACAGCGCTCTCTCGTTTCTCTCGGGGGCACGAGGGCCTCCTCATATCGATCGTGTCGCGCGCCACCGCGCGCACACATAGCGAAATGCGAGGGATTTTCTGCGCGCCCTCTTTATCGTCCGTCGCCTGGGCGGCCTTGTTTTTCTTCATCTCCCTCCGCCCTTTTCTCGTTCACCCCTCGAGAATACCCGGGGGTTGGCTTGTGCGACGTATATATATATATATATATATATATATATATATATATATATATGCGCACCGTGAGCGGACGAGGAAACGCGTGTTATGCAAGTGTGTGTGTGTGTGTGTGTGTGTAGATATATACGGTCGGTGAATGCCCTTCGCTCCCTCGCTCCCCACCCCCCTTTCTCTTCAGCTTTCTCGTTTTTTCCGCGGCAAAGGAGAGGCTTTTTTTCTTCCTGCAAAGAAGAGCGCTCTCCGCAGACTATTTTCTTCCTTGTGCCGCGGCCACCGCCCCTCCCTTCCCCGCCCTCCCCCATCATACAGCCGCGCGCATTCGCGCGGTCATTACGTTTTCATTTTTAGGTACACGCGAGCGCATCCAATAGTTTCGTATACCTAAACTGCGTGGGTATACGCGAGCCCTCCACCATGCAAACAATAAGCTTTGCCCGTATGCCTATCGTAATAGACGGTATCCGCAGTCGCCTCTTTATATCTAATGCGTAACATCGCCGGGCCGCATGTATACCGGTTTTAAAGTCGTTGACGGATGGACAGCCGGGGGGTTGATCCATATTCTATGCGCGCGCGTCTCTGTATGTCAATGTCTTGTATGCGCTTTTTGTGCCGAACGATTGCTTGTCGAAAAAGTAAATTTCTGCATTTTACTAAAATCAAACCATTACTTCTTGAAAAACAAATCAACTCGTTTTTACGAATTTTTTATCCACAATTACAAATTTTAAAAACAATTTCGAGTTTTTAAGGTTTCATCGATATTTACAAATTTTGAAAAATGGAAGTCAAATTTTGCTCATGATTGCTGATGAAAATCCCTGAAGAATTTCAACCCAAACCATCTCTGCATGCTGCAAAGTGGGACAACGCCTACTTCATTTATTTTTATCAAAAAATCATATTATTCGATACAATCAATTCATTTTTTATTTACAATAAATGCTTATCAAAAACTGTAAAACCCATTTCTTGGTGACGTCTACTAATCCATCTGATAGGACGAGAAAATGTGAGAAATAATATATTACTTACAGTTTTATCTACAATTTCATCTACGATTGCTAATTGAATAATAATAGAAATTATTCATATAAGATAGAAAAATATTTATTAAAATTTGTTTAACATATGGATGTGACTGCGTACAGTAATTGCGCAGTGAGCGATTTATATAAGTTTTTCGATCCAACCCTAAGGAATGAAAAATTGTGACCCCCTCCCTTCTTTTTATCTCTTTATCAGACATAAACGATTCAATTGGTAAATTGAAAATTGCATTCAAGAAATGAAAATGAACTTACGCGAAGGCTTTTAAGTTTCGCAAGCATATAATTATAGCAGGGGCGCAGCCGTGATAAGAGATGCTTTGTGTGTGTGTGTGTGTGTGCGTGCGTGTGTGTGTGCGTATATATATGCACATATATATACCTATACATATATACGTAGAAAAAGTCTCAGTATGAGGGAAGGGAAAAGAGTCCAGCAATTCGCACGAGCCTGTGTGAAGCGAAAAATCTATGGGTTGGGCAGTACTGACCTCGACGACCTCGTAGAAGGCCGGGAAAAACTTCTGTATATATACACTACTGGATGTATCATATGTGTTACATGCGGGCACACGCATACATACGCGCACTATCAATGTGCGCGTGTAAATCAGGGCGTAACTATATATATATACATGCATATATATAGGTGAAAAGAGAGCCAAGGAACACGACGATGGGGGGGGGGGCGCAGCAGCGCAGCCGCATTAACGTAGTTTTTGCACCTGACGCGAGATATCTGCTGCCTCGTCGCCGCTGCGATTTCGTTTTCGCTCACCGCGGCCTGGTTCTATTTAGACAAGCTCTTGAATCGTGCGCGCGCCGCGCCCCTCGCCCGCGGCGATCTCTTTTCGGAATCGCGTCGAGAGAGAGAGAGAGAGAGAGAGAGTGAGAGGCGGGTGGTGGGCGGTGGGAAACGAGAGAAAGAGATAGAGAGAAAGACAGAGAGTAAGAGAGAGAGAGAGAGAGAGAGAGGCTCACACGTTCGACCCGATTCTGGTGCAATGAAACGCGGAAAAAGCTCGCTCTCGTCGGGATTTTTTCTCTCTTCAGAATACACGCGCGCCGCGCCCCGGGGAGGGGGGGCTTTTGTCCGTCGACCCGGCGGCTCGATGGCTTGCCCCCTCCCCCCGCTCCCACCACCCCATCGCCCCCTCCGGCCATTCGGCGAGAGGGATCGCGAGGAGGCGGAACGGGATCCGTAGCTGCGCGAACGGGGAAAAAGGGGCTCGCTTGGACGCCGCGCCGTTCGCATCGCGGGCGAGTGTATTAAAGCGGCGACGACGACGACGACGACGACGCGGCCGTAATAGAGGCGCTCGGTTACGGCACTCTCGCGATCGGCGTTCTCGCGCCACCGAACAATGTTTACTGGATAGACTTCCGTTCGATCGAGTCGCCGCGGCGCCTCGGTTATTTTCTGACAATTTTGTATTTATCATTACGCCTGAGCCGGCTTCAAAAAGCATAAAAGAAAGAAGAAGAAAAAAAAAACCAGAAAAAAACCTAGAAAATTTCTCGTTTCGGTTAAGAGCAGAATTGCAGGAGAATGAATTTGCTGAAACAAAAAAAAATTACAAAAAAAAAACCATAGATTTTAAAATATCTAAAATGAATTTTGCATTGATAAAATTTTTTTAACATTTTTTACATTAACTTTCAAAGTATCAGAAAGTCTACGTCACTTTTCGTTCGGAAAACGTATTGAAAAATTATGTTTTTCCTCGGCACATTTAAATCCTGATAGAAGACTATAATTGAAAATAACGGAGGAATTTTTCTTTATTACGCGAGAAAAACGCCGCCTAAATACTTTAATGATTATCATAACATATAAAAAGGTATGCAAGTCCAAAAAAAAAAATCAAATTCAGGAAAAAAAACTCTTGTTTTAACGAGTTAAAAAGGACAGCAGCCTTGCTTTTATCGAATATAAATCTCATTCCGAATAAAGACCTCACACATTGTTATTTTCATCCAGTAATTTTTAATTGCTTAATATTTGCCGAGCGCCAGAGGTATGACTTTGTCTTTTTTTGTTTTTTGTTTCAAAAAAATATGTGGTGTCCTACTATTTTCTTCTTCAATTGATCGCTTTGCCGGCAAAAATTTAAAAGTTTTCTAAATTTTCGTTGATATTTTGTGGTTTACTACTTTTCAGGAATTATTATTATTATTATATACATCTATATATAAACACAGTATAAGGGGAATGCATATCTTTGGGGATTTTTCGAATCGAGCTTAAAAACTTATTGAAAAATCCTTATACGCGGACGTTTTTTCTGCGATTCAACTCTGCAATACGATGTCTTGGGACGATCTTGGCTCTTTACTTTCGATTCATTGGATTTTCTCACATGTTAATTTTCGAGATTACGAAATATCCGTCCCGATTCAAAATTAAAGACAATAGCTCGTACTCTCAATACGATTAAAAGACGAGTCAGGCAATCGCAACGCTAGTGCAAGACCGCGGCAGTAATACTTTAATTGACAATACACTTTTCCGTGACCTAGACAACATTTTACCGGATCACCTATTGTCTTAGTGGATGGATCGTCTCCGTGGATTTCATAACGCTAGGCACGTAATTATATATATATATATATATATATATATATATATATATATATATATATATATATATTACGTGTATAACAGGAAATGGAAAGGTGCTTCCAATCTACAATCATGCATATTGGATATTTAGTTAAACGATATCTATATAGATATATTAATGTTTTACACGAAAACTAAAAACGTCCAGCATAAAGCTGAAAAATATACGGGCAGGCGCGTACAGATGTGCTATAAGCGACTGCATCGAGCGATAACGAGCCCGTAAGAGGTGGGGGGGGGGGAGCTCCACGAGTCCGATCTTACGATTCTCCTTTTGTAGAGGGGAGCCGGGAAGTGGAGGAGAAAGAGCGTCGTGAAAAATTCACGCGCGCGCACGCGCGTGCGTTTAATTTGGAGCTCTTTATATATATATATATATATATATATATATATATATATATATATATATATGTACAGATACGACAAACTATCGCGCTTAATACGTGCGCGTCTACACGTTACAGCTCGTTGATAATTATTTTTTTTCGTTTGTTTTTTTCTTTCGTTTATTGATTTCTTGAAGTTTGGAATTATTCCGCAAATATGTGTAAAACAACTCAACCAAGGGCAAATAATCTGCCGATAAACCAATCCCACATGCACCGCATGTGTGGATTTTTAAAAGTACGCTGTAGCAATATATATATATATATATATATATATATATATATATATATATATATATACACGCGTGCGCGCTAATTCTCTTTAATGAGATATGAAAATTAGGGATCTGTCGATCGGTGATCCTTTACTTTCTTTCCCGACGTCTCGTACATATTACCGCAGTGCGGCATATGTACAAATTACACGTATTTCTATTCCTTCATTCGCTTCGTTCATTTATTTTTTTTTCTTTAACTTTTAACGCCGCACACGCATCCCGTTTATAAATAATTATTCATTCGGAAATGTATACCCCGCGGTACTACACTTGGCATCTTCGATCTTGCACACGTGTATGTATTATATATTATATATATATATATATATATATATATATATATAATTTGTCTCGCACATTGACTCTTCCCCCCGTATTTAGTTTTCAAGCTAATAAGTATATTATTCTAGACATGTTAAACATATATGTACGTCTATATAAATATATATATATATATATATATATATGTTTTGCTTATCGATATATATATATATATATATATATATATATATATATATATATGTATATACGTATTGTTGCTGAATAATGTATTAAGTTTTTTTGCTCAGATACAATAACGTTCGATGTCATCGCACCGACAGTTCACTTGTAAATTTATTATGATTATTAGAAGAACTTGTCCGTTTATCTGAATAAAATTACTTCTTTCCGAGTTCTTTTTTTTCGCTTTATCAATGTTATATAACCGTCGACGGGAGGCTTATTCAATCCGGCTTATTCAATAATCATCGGACCCCCCTGCTAACCGAGAATTACGAAATTTATCGAAATCGCGTCGAAATCATAATCTGTTATCGAAATTCTTTTTCGTTTTCGGCTCCGCAATCGACTTTTCAAATCACGTGTAACTCTATAAATACACGCGCGCGCAGATACACGTACGCGTACGCATGCGCGCGCGCGCGCGCACGCAGAAAGGTCCGAAATCATTTTGATTTTTCTTTTCGATGTGGTAATGGTTAGATTTCCATGATCTGCTTCTAATACGACAGGAGGATGATAAGGGGCCCAACTTTAAGGGTGAATGAATGAAAAATATGGGGGGCCCTAAGAATCCGAGAGAGGGGGCGCAAAGAAGCAGAACTTACGCAATATCGTAGTTTGCAAAATAAGAAATTAAAATTTTATCTAAAAATTTATTTATGTATAATTAGTTATCCGAAACTGGCGCACAGATGAAATGTGGATGCCCTTAGAAGTTCCATCTAGCTTTTTAAATACACTCTTACGCGACTTGAGATCAGAATTAGAAGTACGAAGTGAGCCTCTCGCCCTTGGAAACGGCCGACGTTTTAGAACTAAAATTTCATATCTCGCTTTTTCAGTTCTCCGTCGAGTTTACCCTCTTGCCAGGGTCAAATAACGCGTCTTCGCCAAGCCAGAGTTTCGTGAATCCATTTAACATCGACGCAAGTTTAATGTATGCACAATTACGGCATTGAATATCTCTTGCATATTTACTGCTTTAAGCATACGTCGCCGGCTTATTATCGGAATATTCATCGTTTAATTTAAGCTCGGCTAATCGCGTTCGAGTACTAACTTACTGAATTAATAGACGATATATTTTTCAATGACTATGCTGACCTTTGAAAAATCGTCACTTCAATGGAATATAATCTAAGTACGGCAACGAGATTATTGAATGAATAAATTTTGTAAATTGTATTATAACTGCAGGCGTGCCCCATCACGGCAGGGCCGTGCCCGTGTCGCAATAATTCTTACCGTACTCACTTGCAACGAAATGATTTTAATCATTTGTCGTAACGGCATCTCTCATCGCCTATCCAATTTTATCAATAGTATAATACGAAATGCTTTAGATATACGAAATTAATAATTACGAATAAGAAATTGGTTTTTCGAGTTTTTTAATGAGCACCCGATCGAACCAAAGACCGAGTTGATAAGAATTAAACGAAAAGATATATTTTACCTTTGCACCGTCCTCTTATGAGATTGCTTGATTGGTTGAAGTCGAAAAATTATGCAGAAAAGCAGAAAAAAATTCACAAAATTTATTCTTCTCCCCCGAAGCTAAATCGGAGTTATAAGTCTCGAAAATTGTGTTTAAAGCGCTTTGCGCAAGTAAGACGTAACGATTTCAGACGAGACAAAGGTAGTTTATTCCGTTCGAGGCCCCTCGTACACTTGAGTCGCGCGCAACAGTTGGTCTTTCAAGACTTTGCGCGATGAATCCATTGTCAACTAAACACAACATAAAGTAGCAGCTCTGTGATTATGGATAAAAACTATGATGGATCAGTGGGTAAATCTAAAAATCGGTTGTTAGACCTTCTTATGAGCAACCTTTGCGAATAATGATTGAATTTACGAGATTTCAAAATGGGAAATTCTGGAATAATTGAAGGAAAAAAATCGTTTATGCCTCTTTAGACTCTTAGAGCTGGATTGAAATGAAATCAGGAGATTGGTAATTTTGATAATTTGGACAAAGTAGCCCATATCGACGAAAATCTATCAGTCGAGAAAGAAGACCAGCGTCCGTCAATCTTACAAGAATAGGAGTCAAATGCTTTTAATCGTGATTTATTTTTTTTTAATTTTTACAATATCAAAATGGCATATGGTACATGATTTTGTATACGTACGTAGTTATTCATTCGTACATTTACCTTAGCCTAGACTGTATCGATATTATACGGATGTTTAGAAATATAGCTGAAAATCGAACGATCGATAATCTTTGCATCGCAGCGTCCGCTAAAGTAGAGGAACATGTTTGTTTTTTTTTTAACGCAAAGCACAGTCTATGTTACTTTACGATACTAAAACAATGTCCTGACGACATTTCATCCCGACGTTGCCATCGGTTCGGTAATTGCCCGAGGTTTTTTTTTTTTTTGTATCGCACGTGCAGACATAGTCTCTTTATTACATTATTATATCGCAGTACTTACAATATTACATTGCCATATTATATTATTTCTATATTATAGTATTATATTACTATGTTATATTATATGCCTAATATAGAGAATAATTCATTCACAGTTTGAATTTTTATATAAAATGCCTATGTGCAATATAGAAGGAAAGAATAAAAAAATTATTTTAAAAAAATTCTTGAATGCAGATCATGAAGCATTATCGAAAATAATAATTATAATTCTTCGTATGTATTAAACATATTAAATTAACCGTACTGAACGAAAAAGTTATTTTACATTTTATAGATAAAATTGTAAATGTACGCCGGTGCTTTAATGCCGATGAATTTATTAAAGACGGGACATATGGCAACGTTTATAAGCGACTTTAAAATACCTCTCTATTGTAAACGAAAGATTTTTCTATGAAATTAAGCCTCACAATTGTATTGAGTATGAATAATTACATTAAAATACTAATTTGCAAGCATTCCCATAACAGATAATCGTTCGAATAATTAAGAGGCTCGAATACTGAAAAAAAAATTCAATTTCACCGCGTTCTTTCATTGTAATTAAAAAATTTTACTTTATAATTTTAAGTTAGTACAAGTAGATTGATTTATTTATATAAGATTCTGAAAAAATTCTGAAAAAATTACGATCTAACAATAGAATTCTTTGATTAACGGCCGGGTAAACGAATCTGAAATGATGCGCGCAGAGATAATGTATAGTAATTTATTATTCATTTAACCATGTAGAATATGGAAAAATTTGTACGAGTTATCAAAGCCTATGTCGAATTGAAATTAATTATCACGAAAAATCATTATTATTATTATATACAAATCTCATTTATGGCATGATTGTTAAGAGAAGAAGAAAAAAAAAACGATTCGTGATAAAATTCGGTCGCAGCATCGCTATTCAGACGCAGTGCACACACGCACATTCACACACACATTATAAATATATATATATATATATATATATATATATATATATATATATATATATAATTACATAGAATATGGGTTTTAGAAAGGTCTTTTGAATTTCGGCGATTAATATATTTTCGAACCGATTTTTCGAACATTCTCGAATTTTGGCATGAAATGTCTGGTACGAGAAATGACAGATATTGGTATTATTCTGAACAATAACTAAATCTGTCACTTAATTTTACTAATAAAAACTTCTCAATAAGATATACTTTGTTTAACCGGAAAAGGTCGCTACGATATTCGCGAAAAGTACGGAAACCCTTAAAAATTGTCGAGGCATTATGCCGAAAAAAAACTAGGAATCTAGGATTAGTGCTATCAAAAAAAAAAGACCTTCTAATTATCCTTCAGTCATCCTCAATTTCCGAATTATTAAAACGTCTTCTTCTTTCTAATGAGAACATCTTTCTTATTTCAAATGAAAAATCCCAATTTGATGAAACCGGATAATTGGACGTTCGACTGCAGTGCTTATGTCCAAGGTACGCTCGTTTCAAGTTCGATGCAAAAGACGATGGTTCGGCCTTGAAATTCAAGTTTAATTCCAAGGTCAGCGCTGTATACCTCTCTGAACGCGAACAGCAATACGATCTGCGTCATTCGTCATAATCATCCCATGTTTCAATGGAACAGTGCGATGGCGCACTTCGACCGCTGGTTTGATCTCCATACACGTTTAATCGTGCATGGCGAGGCTGTCAGGCATGGATGACGGATTCGCGCTGGATTGAACGGGGTAACTCGAGTTTTTCAGTTTTAAGAAGCCAACGCGCTCCCATCCGCACAGGGTGGTTCTTTGCTTACTTCGAACTGATAATGATATCGAGCGCAGCAAGATCGCAAAGAATCTCTTTAATGAAAAGTCCGTTTTTTTCCTCGGTCGCGGATTCCAAGAATAAAAAATGACCATTTACGCGGCGATCACAAAAGTTGTAATAAATCTACACGTCTGGAAATTCGTGGTTTCCCAGTTAGCGTCAAAAATTCGAAGTTTTGCATTCGAATTTCTTGACCGATAGCGTGAGCAGGTAATTATCAGCTGTAAATCAGCGTGCAAAACAAGTCGAATTCCAATCTATACAATAACTGAAAATTTGTCTTACTGCCGGCATAAATTGACGAGAACATTTTTTGTTTAAAATGTACATTCTATCCCCGAATCGGATAACAAAAGTAGTCGTTCCTAATAAAAAAAAAATATATATATATATACATATACGAACATTCCCATTTACCATACAGTGTAAATTCGTTGTCAACAAAACAGAAGTATTGTGCAATTGTAAGTAAGAAAGTACTCAAACTCGCGAATGGAAGAGTGCTGAGGCTCGAAAATTGTACGGGACCGGCGTTCGAGGTAATTCGAATTAACTCGTTCGAAAAAAATTAGTTGCCCTCATTTAACGACCTATCGTAAAAGCAATATTACCGCAAACATTTCCCTCCGCCCCTGATAATTCAAGTTCGAAACTGAATGCCAAAGTCACAATTGGCTTCCTTGTTAAAATGTTTTTTTGTCCTCCCATTGTTTATACCATTGATGGTACTAATCCACGGAAATTTTCAGTTCCAGCTATTTTTTCCTCGATTCGGAGCCACTTTCACAAAGTCTAACTTTGTAAAAAATTTCTCGTAAAAAAGCGCTTTTCAGAACGTTGCTAGTAGTAAGGTCTTTCATACAAAAAAAAAATTTAACCCTATGTGTGCGATCTTTTTTTTTTAGACTAAAACGTTAATTCAAAATCAAAAGTTAAATTTTTCGGGCAAATCTTAAAACGCAACTGCGCTCCCCTCACCCTTCCCTTCCTCTCACTTTCTCTCCCTCTCTCTCTCTCTCTCCCTCTGAAGTATAAAAAAGGCGCACCGAAACAGCAATAATGACAATCGTTCCCCGCGATCCAGCATAAACAATTAAACGATAATGGCCCGAGTTGTTTTGTCGCGAAGCTCTTTAATCGGCCGAGCGCGCTCCGCTCGATCTCGCTAAAAAGATACTTTCGAGAAAAAGGACAAACGGAGCAATGTGCCGGTCGGCGGCAGGGGGAGGGAGGGAGGGAGGGCGGGAGGAACTGCAGCGGCAAGAGAAAGAAGGAGGGAACGAAGCAAAAGCAAGAAAAAACGCGGATGCCGTCAGTGCGGGTTGCGATTACAGAAAAAAAAAATGCTACGTATATATTGTGTACCAGCGCGCGTATGTGTGCGAGCGAACGTTGCGCGCCGCGTCTGCTAAATAACCGAGACGCGCGTGAGCGGTGCACCGTTCATTATGTGTGTGTGTGTGTGTGTGTGTGTATATATATGCATATATATATATATATATATATATATATATATATATATATATATACGTACAAACATATACACACACACACATATATATAAAGTATAATTAAAAGCCGCATTATCGGTGTATATAGCCGTATATATACATATATATATATATATATATATATATATATATATATATATATATATATGTAAAGCGGTGGCGTTGGCTTATAATAAACTTATCGCACGATCGAGCGCTCGCGTGATGGGGGCCAGACGAAGCTTTTCCCCCTCTCCCAGAAGTCGCCTGACTGCATGCGCAACTCTCTAGAAAAAACAATATACATATATGTATATGTATATATGTATATGTATATATGTATATATATCTATATATATATATATATATATATATATATATATATATATAACGTGCGTTTGATATAACAGAACATCATACATCATTTTTGTCTATTTCTGCGCGCGCCGCGCCGTTTCTTTGCGAAAAGGCCCGAGACGTCTGTACACGTTTTCAAAGACGCGGATAAAATAGTAATAGAAACAGATATACAGAAAAATCTAGTCTGTCGATTGGATCTAATTGAAATTTTTAGAATCGTCAATAAATCTGCGGCCGTTGCAATATTATGAGGCGGTGGACAATATGTAACGAGGTAAAAATAAATTTGAAAGATTTTAAGCATTCTTTTCGCGATGCGAAATGCCATTTTCGTTCTTCATTGTGAGACACTTCGCTGCCGAAAATACCGCGAGAATTATTATATAAAATGGATCGGATTCTTTTGCTCTTAAAAATGAAGAAATTATAAATAATAATAATGATAATACAAGAAGCGAATCAAACTATAAGCATTTGCTCGGTATTTAATGAACAAAAATTTACACGTTGCTCTTCTATTCAATTAGTGACTTAAATATTCTAATCATTTAAATTCGTTACAATTACATGATATATAGAAGTTCTAGCTAGCTATATATATATATATATGTATGTATATATGTGCTGGATCCAACTTTCATAAACGTAAAGGAATCGAAATTCATTGCAAAACTAAAAAATTTGTGCCCTCTACATTACACTTGATGCGATGTATTAAAAATTAAAAAAGTTTTCATGCACACGTGCATGCATTCTCATTTTTCTATGAATTTTTATTCCTTTAGCTTTATGAAAGTAGCTTTCTTTGCATGTACATTAATTGTAATGTACTTTTTTTTACATATATTACAAAAAAATTTTTGTCATGAAAGCCTGGACATTTAGTGTACTATTGTGAGTTTTACTCTTTCTCTCTCTCTCTCTCTCTCTCTTTCTATCACTCTCTCTTTTTCTATCACTCTGTCTGTCTGTCTCTCTCTCTCTCTTTCGCTCTCTCTCTGTTTTATTACTTTTAAATTTAACAAATTATATACTTTTGATTTTAAAACTCTTTTAAATGTGCATGCATTACTTACAATTTAGCTTACATACTTTTAATGGATTACTACACTACATTATATATATATATATATCGGCCTTATATACGGACTGACATGATTTTTATCTGCGCATGATGGGACTACACGGAAAAATGGGTATCGTTCTGTCAATGGATAACGAAACCTTCCGTAAAGTTTATGAAATGTGCATCTTAATACACCGTACATGTCATTTTGTCAATTGGTACTTAATTTTTCTGATATAAATAACATTGAACTTTACGAGACTTTTACTAAATTTAATGTACATTAATTCGAGTTTCTGTACAAAATACTGAATTTTCATTCAGAGTTTCTCAACGAAAAAATATGCATTTAATTTAATTCTTTTTCTGAGCTCTATTTGTCGCACGATTTACGTTAATAACACGTTAAAATAAAATTGTACCATGTATATAAGCAACACCGAGCAAATCAGTGGCTAATTCTAGATGAAAATCGTTTACGTATGCGCACCGACTGCTGGGTACTTTCATTACATTTATATCTTCTTCATTCTGCTTGCCTCCGTCCTACTCCGCACATCTATATATATATATATATATATATATATATATATATATATATATATATATATATTTATATCTATATTTTATCTATTTCTTTTTTTTCTCTCCATCTTCCCAGCTGAATTCTCCTATCCTATCTCGTTCTTTCGCTTGGAGAACATTCTACCCCTCTCCCCGGTTTCTCTCGTTCTCCCGCCACCCCCCCTCGCTAACTCTCTCTCTCTCTCTCTCTCTCTCTCTCTCCTCTCTCTCTCTCTCTCTCTTTTAGAAAATATGTATGGATAGGCTCAATGTATAAATATAATACCTAGATACGCGGGCAAAGACCAGGAATATATATATATATATCGCGCGAAACTCGACTCGAGCATTTATAACCTCGTGGCCAAGGAGGCGGGGAGGTGGGCTAAGCTCTTTCGGTAAGGGCTTTCGGTACAAATGTGACAGAGGGAAGCAGGCGGGAGAAATTTGCGAAATTCAAATTTGTCCTGCAGCGTAAGCGACGTAATAATAACGGAATTCGATAGAGAGAGAGAGAGAGAGAGAGAGAGAGAGAGAGAGAGAAATGATGGGGAATGCTGTCAGTACGTCGAGTATTCAGTACAAAACAGAGACAAAGGTACATTTCTACGAAAGTACGCGCAATTAATTGAATCTATTCGTTTCGTTTATTGATCGAACTTTAAGATTTATGCGTATATCCTTCTGGAATTTATTAAAAATTTATGATCAAAAAGTAATGTGTAGCAAAGATAATAAATCGATGTTCTTTGGTACAAAAAAATCGGCGACAACGCAAACAATGAATTTTCAGAGCATATATGTGCGTGATTCGTTTCTGTCAAGACTAAGGTGGTTTGTACAGTTTTATAATTATAATTATTAAGATTATCGATTCATTATTAATTTTATTGGTTAAATCTTTAAATAAAAATTATTTCAATTTTGTTTTTTTTTTTGTTGCGAAGTTGTTGCGTTTTGTCTTTTTAGCTTCTCTATTCTTTGAACGAACAGTATTACATTCCAAGAATTTATAAGATATTTCGTAAATATTACTTTTTTTTTTTAACGGTACTTTCTTATGAATTACTTCGTTCGAAATCCATTCGGAATTTTCTCGAAAACGAGAAACAATTTTAATAAGTTCTTGAAATAGTCGATGTCCGTATCGTGGCTCAGTACTAGGCTGACTTAAAGTTACATTTGAATCTCATCTTTTCATAACAATAATTGCTTTTCCGCGCCAAGGTTGACGAACCTATCATTCTTTTCTTCCTTTAAATACACGAGTCTATATGCATACAAACGGACATACATTCGTAAAATTCGTAGCCAAAATTTTTAAAAAGAGATTTCAAATAATTATTCGTATTTTCTTGAAGACAACACCCTCGACATCGGCTATATATATATCAAAAATCTTCATCCGATAGTATATTATGTATACACAATGCGACATAATATACTGGGAAGTGAAAAAATCCATGCCCATCGATAGATGAATACGAAGCCCCGTATCGTCGTTGTGATTCGAACGATTCTTGGCCCGGTACACAAAAAGTCGGCTTCTGCAAGCCTTGCATCCATTAATTCCCTTCAATGCCATTTGCGCGCACGATCATCGCCCGTCTTGACGTTAAAATCCTTGGCTTTCGTAATTTTTTAATCCGTGCTCTGTCCGGTCAGATTGCGATCAAATTGAATCTTTACGTAGAATTTTATCGATTTAGCCAACCTATCGATTTTTTCAAAATTTCTTTTCTTTTTCTTTTGAATTTTTTTTATAAAAGTTTCTGTTACTTTCATTCCTAAATTGAAATGTTTAACTTTCGATGTTTCTTTATCAGTTTCTACGATATTTTATGTGTACTGTCTGAGTTTGATATTTAGTTTTTTTTTTTATTGTTCTCTTAATCTCGGTGTCTTCCTGTGATGTCTGTCCCGAACATGAATATGGCGATATATGCCCAAGTTTACAGTACGTTATATATATCTATACGGTATATGTTTCTACCAAGAATTCAATACTTAATAAATCGCGAGTGAAATTAGCGAAAAGAAGAAGAAAAAAATAAAAAACAAAGTATCTATATTTATAAATAATTATCGAAAAGTAAGTTATAAACAACTGAATGAAAGAACGCAATTAAATCTTCCCGGCATTAATCAGTGCAAGACACCTAATTTACTGATAGAAGAAAATCATAAAGTGATAAAATTGTGACGTACATTGAAGCCGATATTTTCTGTCATTATCTTAAAAAATATTATTTGTCCGCAATAATGTTTGTTGAATAATAATGCTCGAGCTTTTTTATCTAATGCGAATGAGTTAAAAAAAAAAAAAAAAAAAGAAATAAAAAACAGCTATATCTGTCCAAGTATATCGTACGAGGCTCGTTACGTTTTTGGACTGTCCACGAAAACAATATACCGCAATTATTATATCGACGGCGGTATAATGGCTGTTTCGAAGCAAGCCTTATCTTTTTTTTTTTTTTTTAACTTACAAGCCGGATAAAAAAAATTGCCTCAGAATCTGTCAAGCAAACTTATATTTTATCATACACCTGTACTTTAGCTACTACACGTTTCAATACGTCGATCAAGGACAATTGACGAGTATTCCAAAGACTCTTGCGCGTAATAACAATTCGCACTTCCTAAAAGAAGCTTCTTCAAATGTTCTTTATTGAAATAATTTCGAATAATATTTACATTAGGTCTTGTTTTCACGCGACGAATAATTCACGGACGAATGACGATGGAAACGTAATTAGAAATCCTATAGATGAATCTTGATAAATTTGAAGTAATCTCAGGGGATATATATATATATATATATATATATATATATATATATATATATTCATTGCGAAAACAGAAAACTTCAAAAAATAAAAAATTGCAACTAACGAATTATACGTTACAGAGCCCAAATTTTGAATATGTCTGTATTTTTATTCGTAATTTTTTTAAAAATATTCTAAATACTCATATAGGATTTATTTGTGCCATAAGACTTACTTTCTCAATTGCGATCTTCATTCTACAACGACCGGAATTTTACTCCAGATATCGGAATCGGAAGAACAATCGTAGCAGGTTTTCTCATCTGATCACTTCGCGATCAAAGATTGGATCTTAAGAAAAGCAGCCTGATTATAAAAAGAAAATACAATATTTATCGGTGTTGATCGACGACAAAAAAACATTGAAATCAGAATTTGGAAAGTTTCTTATTAGGACGAAAGACTTCTTATTAGGACGATCGTTTAAGAGAACAGTGTCATTGGGTCAAAATAATGGAAATTCAGATCAGCGGTATAAACGGCGTAGTATTAAAGACCGAAATATAAATTTCTGAATTAAATTATTATCTCGTACTTACCGTTTATCGTTAAAAATTGCAAATAAAAATTTTTTTATCCGACTCAATAATAATATTATACACACATATACGTGAATATTTTCGAAAGATAAATTTAAAAAAACTCTACGAATTGAAATTTTCTATTCTTGTATTTTGCAAGTGGAAACTTGTACTTCCGGTCGATTAATAACTCTTATATATAGACTGAGGCGTTCTTCTTGACCGATAAGAGTATATTGTGTCGTGGTGTCGCATTGTTCCCAAAATTGTTTCATAATGAAAGAGCTGCGGGATGAAAAGGAGCTTGATAATATCTTTCCATTGCCGCGTGCTCCCTTTTGAAACTTAAAAAAAAAAAAAATAATAAAAAAATAAAAAAATAAAGAAAGAACGAAGCGATCGGAATATTTTACGCGCTCGTACGCGTATACAATTTTTTTTTTTCAAGGGCCAACGTATCGGCCATAGACGTTTAAAAAAGGCGAAACATCAGAGGCTCTCGAGCGATTTGCATAATTGAATTGACGAAAATATCTGAACGGAAAAATTTTACGCCTTCCTCATTAACGGGAATGTCTGAGCTCGACCTTCGAACGAGGCTGATCGTGAACATCGATGCTAAGACTGTCGATGAATATACATCGTCAATTTTAGGTTACTCAATTATTCGCCCCGAAGGCTAGCCCAGCTAATAGAAATATTCGCAAAATGTAAACGAAAAAAAAAAAAAGTCAACGTCAGAGTCGATCAGTACACGAATTTCTGGTTTCATCGCAACGTAGCTGTCCATAGAATCTATATTCGAATTGTGAGGTAAAGATCAAGGTCAGTTTCAAGGTCACTGTTTACAATGAGTTCATTGCCAGGTCTAGAATTATTGTGTGAAATAAATTTTTTGTTTTGTTTTTTTTTTTTTTTTTTTTTGAAAAAGCTTTATTCTACCGCGATATTCCGCTGCCTCATCAAGATAAGCTTCAGTCCTGTGTATTATCTCGGTATCGTTAGACGGGTCTCGCTAAAAAAAAAAAAAAAAAAAAAAAAAAAAAAAGAATTACCATAAGCACATATTGAAAATAGTGATCAAGGTCAATTCCAAGCTCACGATTAAAACTCCAGTTAAAAGTTTACAAGCAGTTAAGGTCGGCATTGACAAATATTCTCAAAAAAAAAAAATTTTCTTTTTTTTACAAGCCATTTAGGCTAATATTATATCGATTTTTACCACTCTGCCAACTTTGTCAAATCGACATTTCTGTTGTTTTTCTCTCCTTTCATTTTTTGTTTTTACTGCATGTTATTGGAATAATTCTTACTCGGCACTGTCGTCAACAAGAGTCCCGTCCCCCCTCCCCCTCCCGCCCGCCGACCCAACAAACAAAAAAAAAAAAAAGACCTCGAACAATGAATGATCGCGACGTGTCGTAGATAAAACGACAGGTGACGACAGTACAAAGGATTACGTATTCACGCAACTAAATCATGACCTGGTCAATAACCCCACATGGCAGCTCCTACATTACATGGTAATAAATCGCTATGTAATAAGCGGGATATCTTATTCAAATTGATTGATGAATAATATTCTATTGCCTGGCGCTCTTTTAATAGGATTATTTTTACACGAAAGTTTATCTTCGCTTGTATAGATCCGACTATATAATTTATAACAATAGAGCCGGGCTTCAATTATGTATGCACGCCGACTTTACAAGTGTATAGACCAGGCAAGTATCGTACAATTATATCCTACGTGTGTGGGCGTGTATGCATGCGTTAATCAAACAGCGACATTTTCGTTCTTATAATCCCTTTGTCCATCGGGTAAAGTCTTTAAGAGACTGTGTTTTGTCTTCAAGTGGCATTATTTATCGTCGTTTTCATTTGAAAGACAATATGGAATTGAAACGTTCGTATGTAGATTAAACAGAAAACTAATTAAGCACGATAATTGTTCGAGGCTAAAGTTTTTTTTTTTTTTTAACGAACATGTACAATTTTGTTTATGTATATATATGCCTTTATATATAATATTTTCTTTTGAATAACGTTCAATTGAAAATAATACATTTAATAAATAACATAAACGACTTAACTTACAAATTTGTAGAATTTAGCAAATGAGTAGTTGGTTTCTTTATCGATTTTTTTGACGCTGTTTTTTCATAAAATCATAAATTTTTCTACATTTTCGTAAAACAATCGGCGAATAATAAATCAGTAATCAAAATATCTCTCTTCTTAAGATATTTTTACGATAGTTTGACGCTTTCAACAACATTGGAAAATTATACCATTTATATACGTAACAAAAATGACAAACCGTTTCTTAAAACAAAAAAAAAATTAATCTTAAACATGCTTTTTTTTAAATATTTTTGGCAATTTATATTTTAAAACATTTAATAAGAGGGTTGAACTACACAAGTTTTTAAGTTTTAAAAATTTCTATTTTCGAACCTCAAGGCTTCTATTAAAGCAGATGAACAATGATAGTTGCGATTTTTAATCATCCATGTTGGAATACGCTATATTTGAACTTCTGACGCAGCCGTATGGTATGGCCTTATTATTGCAGAAGTTATCGTTATATTTTTGTTATATATCTTTGGGCGTATTTTAATTGGTCGATGCTTTCTTCGAGAAAACCTTGGATTCGTTCATTGAGGGGGGTCTCAGCCCCTCTTGACTTTCGATTTGGAGGGGGCTTCATCTCCCATTGCACCCTACTCCATGGCCCCTGTACAGATGTGTTCTAATATTAAAAACATCCATTAATATAATAACATAGCTTCAGGGCATTATTTTCATAAATTCAATCCGTATACTGCTCAATTACGAAAAAATGTAGCTTTCAAGTTATATCAAGAAATTGAATGAAATTCATACATAAAAACCGTATACGGTAAACATAAAAAACGATCCAACGATGATTTTAATCTCGTACTGTTTCGCCAATAAAATTTTTTTTAATGTAAAAGAGGTATACATATATGTTGAAATAAAGTCCTTTAAAGAATTCGTCTAGACAATGGGTTTATTATTAGAATTTCAATGTTAATTTAATTAAATGGTATATATATATATATCCATACATAGACATAATAGATGTGTCTATTCCTCACAATAACTTCCAAATTACTCATTCTCAAAGACTTCTCTTTCATCAACGATGTATAATCTACTCCGCTCTATAATATATACAACTTTTTTCTTTAAGATATAACTATATAGTCCATCGCAGTTCTAACACACACACACACACACATACATATATATATATATATATATATATATATATATATATATATATATAAATGCGCGCATTGACGTCTATCGATTTGCGATTACGGCGTTTTAGATTATAATGAAAAACTGTCCGCGTGTAAAATGCATGAATAATAATAATATAGTGTACTTGCAATATCGCGCAAAGCAGAAATAAGGCGCGACCTCCTAAAAATGTCTCTCAGAGATATATAGATAATTTATTCAGTATGGTGTGTGTGTGCGCGCGCGCATGTGTGTGTGTCGTGATGACAATTTCCACGGCTTATATATATATATATATATATATATATATATATATATATATGCACCTCGTGTTTTGACTATATATAATTTACTAATATGCAAAATAATCTGATTTTTTATCAAACTTGAGGATTGACGTAAGCAAGATGAAAATAGTATAGAATACACATATAGTCAGACTATAGTGAACATTCTCTTAATTATGCGTATACACGTGCACTTTTGTCTATATGATAAATATGCCATTGATATATATATATATATATATATATATATATATATATATATATATATGTAATACTGTGTAAAAGCTTTTATACCCTAAAAGCCCGCGAATCGTAAACACAATTCTGGACCTCACGTACAAGTGAAAAATAAAAGAAATAAATCAAAAGAAATGAAAATGAGTTGACCCGTCATATTTATACGAGTAGTCATTAGCTCGAGACAAATATATATATATATATATATATATATATATATATATATATCCAGAAAGTCATTCAGGGATCAGTTCGTGACCTGTCAGCAGGGCATGCCGAATTTAAATCAATCGAAATTGTATATTCATATATTCATTCAAAGTGCTTCGGATATAAGCTTCAAGCCTTCCCCGACGCGACTTTCGTATAAATGCAGAAACCTGCACCGTTGCCATATTTGCAAGTTGCAACTGCCGCGTATACCTTTTAATAAATGGCGCGCGTTTTTGTGCGAATAATTTAGCGAAATGAGAGAGAACGCTTAAGAAAATTACTGATTTTAGTGGATTATTAGCAGAATTAGTATCTACGAAGTGACAAAATATGTGCTTATTTTTAGATATGGATACGTTAAACTATACGTATAATAGGCTACATTCAACTGTTGTAATAATTGTTTTCCCCTTCGTACGAAAGCCAACAAATGCTCCAGTATAATTCATATTTCAAGAGTTTCAAGCTTTACAATATATTATCGATCCTCATCCGTACTTTGATAATTTATCTTTGGTTCTTTCCATCGTCTACTCTCATACAAATTTAGGTTTACAACTGTTTGTAATGTGCAAGGATTATGCAATTATATATCCATTTAAATGTAAAATAAGGGAGAATTCGCCTAAATAAATTCGCATCCAATACGAATAAAAGTAAAATATATAATATAAATGTATGTAAAATTTATCTATATATATATGTACTGGGTTTGCAACTTGCAACTTTGCAAGAACTTCGCACTTTCACGTAATGAGAAAATACATTATTCAAAATATTATCGATCGTTAGCTAAGGCTTTCTGCCTAAAATTGAGACGATCGGTGGATTCCGTCCGGTAAAAATTCCCGTCATCCGTGGCCGAGAAGGGATCGGGACAATTTTTCATGCTTTGGGTCGAACTGCAGCAGGCAGATGGCGCAGACTTTCCCATCCGCTGATTTTCAAATAATTTTTGACACGATAAACTGAACGCGCGAACGAGCATTTGTCGCATGGGAAAAGCAATATGCCTCGTGCCTGGCCTCACATTCTCGCCGTTTCCTCGTAATAATCCTCGTTTCAAACGCATCGATTTTGCGTTCGGTGGGCTGGTCCATTGGCTATTTGGCCCCTTTTTCAGCAGTTCTAAGCAGACCGCGCCAAATAAAGACGATCGTCTTTGTTTGCATGTATTTCTCGCTTTGGCAGCGATTGTCCGCGATCGATCCATGACTTTTTGCGCTTTGGACTGTCGTCATACGAGATCTAAATAAAAACCATGCGACTCCTAGTTCGACCTTTCGTGTCTAGCAAGAATTAGATGCAAAAACGAGTTCTTGTTGTGGCTCTGAAGAAAAATTACGAAGTTAAAAGACGATTTTTGACGTTTCCGGGTGTCAATTCGTACGGAACCAAATTTTCTACAACTTTTGGACGAATTCCATGAGATTTGCAACGCTTGGAAATGACTTGGCATATTATTTCAAGCCATGCAGCTAGTTCGCATTTCGTTTGACACGGATTTTTCATCGAGGAGTATTTCCAGTTCTTCATCCTACAATTTTTTTGGACCGAGCGGGACTGGCTCTTTATCTTCAATATCAAAATCGCCACTTTTGAAACGCGCAAATCACTTTTTACGCATTCCAATATCTTATGGCGCATGTTCAGGAAATATGCATCTGAGAAATAATTGAATTTAAATAGATAAATATCAAATACCCATAAAGTCAATCTTCTCGCGTACGCTCTTTTTTTGGTACGTAATTCGAAATTTTCAACGCAAGAAAAATATCGTATGTATAAACTTATTTTCACTTTGACAGATCAAATTTAATAGACTTTTTGATGCTGTCGAACATGTGACAGCCATCCATCATTGTAAACAAAAATCCATTATTGTTCATGATTTCCAAGTGCATACCAGAAATTTAAAGCTTATCGAGTGAAAATGATAAATCAACTTTCGAATGATTCTCTATAAGAAAGATTTAATATTTTATAAAAAATATGCTTTTGAAATTATGCGATGGTGTAAAGAAACGATTAGATCTTCGCACACCATTCGCAAGAAAAGTCGAAAGAAATGGGAGAACAACTCCGCGCTACCCGAATATATGCACTTTTATACCGACTATATAATATCCAAGTGTGTCGTTCGTAAAAAAAAACTGATCGAACGCCATCAACAAGATGTACTTGGAAGCGATATCTTAGCCGCTTGCTCCGGGACGATCGCATTATAAGGCGCGAGGGTCAATCGCGTGTCTGGTGATATTTCCGAAGATTACAACTTTTCAATGAAACTTAGATAATTAATGTCAAAATTACAAACGAGAACAACAATAAGTCATGCCACACTTTAGCCTGTTAATTTCAATGAAATTCCGATCCATTCGGCTTGCGACCGACTTTTTCGGATTACTGTAGGCATGTTTATGGCTTTCTAAATGTGTAAAATTTTATTTATATTAATTATTGATCCGTTTTAAATTGAAAAATGCGCGTTTAATGTGTCTAAAATTTTTATTTAAAACAAATTGTACGTATGTATTATTTTTAGCGAGTATACGCTTTTAAATAGAAACATTAACTTCATTCATTAAAAATGACAGAATGCATGTTTTTAGATCTGTTACTTTTGAAATATGCAAATTAGTGTAACATTAGTAGAAAATGTTTTAAAAAAAATACTCGCATATTTCTAAAGTATCAGGTGTAATATCACGTTTTGTATATTTAATAGTGAAATAACCGAATGGTAAAATAACGCATAGTAAAATAACCGAACTTAAATAGCGAATGAATTTTATGTTTAAAATTAGCCAATTAATTTTAAAAAAATCAAATACAAAAAGTGTATGTTTGAGATAAAAATAGACAAAAGTCAATATAAATATCGATCATTTTATTTATGTTTAAAAATATTTAAGCAATTTGAGCTCAAATTGGTGCGATGAGGATTTCATTGAAATTATCGGGGCAGGAAATCTGCGTATAGATTTTCATAATTCAAGCTTTTATAATTTAAAGAACATGTTTGGAAATACCTATGTTTTCATTGGTGTGAAAAAAAAGTTAAACTATAAATAATCGTTCTTCAATTCGTGATACATATATAATTTTGATATAAACGGACGATGCCTAAAACTTTATTATTATTGGACATTTTCTGAGAAAAGAAATTCAAATTTTGGGGTACAGGACAAAAATAACGAGATAATTTAATTTAAAGAAGAATATATATACATATAAATTTTTATTATTCTATATTTTTATTTCGAACTTCGATCTGTTAAAAAAATTGGTCACGGCTTTGGCACCCCTAAGGCCCCAACGCATTTACGGCACTTCGCTACAGTGGATTCCTTTACATAAATAAAGCATCGGGGGGGGGGGGGATCAGAATACCAACGGGGGCGTGAGGGAGGGAGAAGAGGATTCATCGACATCAGAGACGACGATCGATATCGTTTGACGTATTATATACTGTCTCGCGCGAGCGAGAGGGGTCTCCCTGTATATATATATATATATATATATATATATATATATATATATATATATATATATATATACTTATATGTGCTGCAACAAAAAAAAAATTGAATCAGCGCGAGCGCAGAAGGGGGCCGGCGATGGAGGGGGAGGGGGGGAAGACAGTAATCAGCGAGAAATTGCACGCGATGCGTTGACGTATTTAATATTATAAAGGGATTGCAAAACCGCGCGACGATCGTACGAGCGAGACGGGCGATCGAACGATATTTTGTCTGAGACGATATCGTAATATAATTTATGCGAACGAGCGAGTCGCGGAGACGTCACTTCGCCTCGTTCTCGCTCTTTCTCGCGCCCTCTCACTCGCTCGCACGCGCTATTTTTTCTTTTTACTTCTCGAATCTTGTATATTTGTCAATTTATGTGTCGCGTCTCCGATTCTGCCCGGTTAATTTATGGATGCGCAGACTCGCGGAGAATTACGAATGTAGGCAACTGTCAATTGAAATCGCAAATGCGTACACTGATTAAATGATAAAAATCGTTGTAATATTTGTTTTTTTTTTTTTTTTTGGCCAAGGCCTGATGTTTTTTGTTGTTGTTCTAACATAATGCCAGAACTGTTCATCGATTACACCGACAAAGTGTGACAGTTTTTTTGTCCAGAAACCAGATCACACTATTTTTCAAGATTTTCGATGCGCCGAATTCGAGTCTGCCCGCAGAATTACATTATCACGTCGCGATTGATTAAGAACTTGATCTATATTTCGATCAAAAACTATACACAGTATCAAAAAGTCATTCTCTTTAAAATACCGTTGAAAAGCCAAGACATATCAAGTCCCCAACGTCAAGTTATCATAGCGCAAGCATACGAATCACAAGCCGACTGATCGTACTAAGTCTGCACGCCTGAAGAACAAAAACGGCGAGCTTAAAAGTTTGTGACTATAAACTCTAAATCACAAAGATCTTCGATCCCAACAACCCTTAGTCAATGAATCTTTAGCGTTTGTTTTTAGACACACACACACACACACACACACACACACACACACACACACACACACACACACACACACACACACACACACACACACACACACACACACACACATCGTATCAATAATTTGATGCCATCACAGTCCTTTTGAATATTGTACAATTTATAAATTTGAAAATTTAAAAATGCAATATTTCATCGAAGAAAAAAATATTTGTGCAGTTTTTTGATAAAAAATTCATTCACGTTGTTACATTACCTCAAATATGTTTAAAAAATTTTGTTTTTTGCACCTTTAGTTTAGGATATTTGAAAATCTTGACATGATACAGTTATTCTACGGCTTTATTTAGATATTTATTAATATATAAAGGAAATATATATATTATGTTAAAAAGATTCACTTTAAACATTTTTTCAAAATCTGGAATAAATTTTTTCACATATAACCTGACGGAAACTATTATAGCTTATTTTAAGTTCTAAAAGTTTACGTTCTACATTTTAACATACATAGAGAATCAGAAAGATACATTTCAATTAATACCCAATCTATGCAAATATTTCAATAAAGCAAAGCCCGTATATATTGAAATTGTCAAAACGGCAATATTTTCAATTAAGATCCTTAAATCGCTTTATTTTGATTTATCCCACTTCTAAGCGCTTAAATTGCGTTATACGAATCCATTTGCCGCACTGAAAAAAATGTTTTCCGATATCAAGTAAATATTTTCTTGTTTTGTACCGACTAAATCATTTTCTTAAATTAAGAAAATATTCACTAGATTTAACAGTACATAGTTTGATTCAAGTGAATTCTTCTTGCATTAAGTAAATACTTCCTTGACTTAAGATGATGCTTTCTCAATTGAAGAAAATAATTTACTTGGTACAAAACAAGAAAATATTTACTTGATAACAGATATTTTTTTCTCAGTGCATTGATTCGGAGAACAGGCGCACGCGCGCATTGACAAGTTCGGTGTATTTTCAATCTATATGTGCAATTAATAACGTTGCGCGTTTCGAATCTTCCTTGTACGAGCAGATATATATATATATATATATATATATATATATATATATATATATATATATTCTTCGAGCATTCTTTTCAACAGTTCCCGGCAGCGCGCTGATGGGCTATAGAAACAATCAATAAACCAATGACCCATCGGCCGTTCTTTGGCTTCTTTAATACGCCTAAGCGTCTCTTGCGAGTCTCTTGCCTAACGCCTGTATGGTATATAAAAAAGAAGCAGAGAAAAAAAAAATTAGTTCGAGCCACCCATGCGTCCGTGCCTATCGAGCGAGCTCGCCCCGTTGCATTTGGCAAAAATTTTCGATCTTACATACACTTAAATTGGGATTTTTTTTTGTTCTTTTTCCTTTGCCTCGCGTCACATAATTATCAAATTAATACATGCCACGTTGTTTGAAGTGCATCTGCGATTCGTCGACTGTAGATGCGTCGAGAGGAGTTGCAGTTTTTTGTTGTTTTATTTCATAATTAGTGCCTGCTTTTCGATAAAAGGACATCGGCATTTATGTAGCATTTTCAGCTTTCCATCGAGACAAGGAACGAGAGATTTTTAATTGATTCGTCAAATATACGAGCAGAAATGCATGGGAAATACGACGACGGCGGTAACGTGGTAAACGAATAACTTTAACGTTTTTTTTAATTAAACCAGAAAAATGTTGAATAATCACAAACCGTGAAAAGGGTTCGGCTTCGTTCGTTTCGTTCGAAACCAAAAACGAGAAAAAAGAAAAGGAAAGAACAAAAAAAAAAAAACAGAAAAACCACCCAAACCCGCCGAGAGCCTTAAACGAGTTTACAGAGACGCCGCTCTAGGCGAGCCAAAGCGCGCAGCGATCGATTCCGCGGCTTCAAACACGGGCGTCATATTAATTTCGACGTTGCAGACCGTGTCCGCGATAAGGAACTCGGCTCAGGGGCCGCCTTCCCGCTGCCTCTCCCCCCCCCTCCCCCCGCCGCAACCGCGCGCCAAAAACCATCGAAGGCAGCACGGACTCGCGGCCGAGGCGAGGCAAGAGCGGCGCTCTCGCCCCGTCCTTGGGATTGGCCCCGTCGAAGTTTGCCTCGTTGGCCGAGCGCATGCCGGGGGATCGATACGCCCGGCGAGGAGGAGCTCGGGGCGCTTTGTGCACCGGTCGAAGCCAAAGGGACCGTCGGAGCTTCGCTCGATCGTCCGTAAACTGCTGTGGTCATGCGGTGTAAGGAAAAAAAAAGAATAATAATAATAATAATAATAATAATAATAAAAAACAGGACAGAAAAGGGTTTTCTTCATCGCATCGTGACGGATAAATGAAAAATGGGCTCGCTTCAGCCGAACCAAAGAGGGGTGGGGACAAAAACGAAAGACTCGAGGATTGGTCGAGTCATGCCGCTTGCACTTCGTCGGCACTCACTCTCTCTCTCTCTCTCTCTCTCTCTATCCCTCTCTCACGCAGGGGGTATCGGCCCTGCGAAGGTTATGCGAAGTTAACGTTGCTCGGGCCAGACCGACGCTATTCGTTCCGCGAACTGTCGAAACAAAAAAGGGGGATGGGGGGGGGGACTCATCGACGTGGATTATGGTATATCGAATTCGGCCGATCCAATTAAAACCCGATGAATCGAGCGCGCGAGATAAAAAAACAAAAAATATGAAGAAGTAGATGCAGAAGAAGAAGAAGACAGGCAGCGAGCGCATAATAGGGGTAAAAGCATGAAGTAACGATTTTACTTCACGGACCTTCAAACCCTCGCGAAACCTGCCGGTGGCCGGGCGCGCGAACGAGAGATCCCGCGTCGATCTCCGTCTATTCCCCGGGGCTATTGTGCCCTGTGCCGCGCTCGATTGTTGCCCATTCGGCTCGACGGCGCGGCGCGCTCGCGCGAAGTCGTCGCGAAATCGCAACGCCCCTCCATACGGCGAGCTACGGCAAAAAGTTATTCGCCCGATTTTTTAGCCCGCGGCCAATCGTCTCGCCGGCGATCGGCAAACTTCGCGTCTATATTCACTTGTTGCCTGGCGGTCGACTTGGCGCTTAACGCGAAGAGACGTTCATGTTCAATTTTTTCATACAACCTTCGGGCTTCGTATGAAATTCCTGTAAATTATTTATCTATTTATCTATTCCGATCCGCGTTACGACGATACGGACGAGAATCAATAAACGACCGCTTATCTATTTTTCGACATTTCGCTCTATGTTATTTTAGTTGTTAACATCTGCCTCAAAGCGCGCTCTATGCAAATACAGGTTTCTATATCACGGATGTGCACGCGTGCGCGTATATTTAGAGCTACGAATTATAATACGTCGTTACGTTATAATTAGGATAAATCGATGCTCTAATCGGACGTGCATAATCTAATGGCAACGAGGAACCTCCACCTGTTATACGCGCTCTCTCGTGCAGCGGTGAAGAAAAAAAATAGTTAATGCAACATTAAAGCTATGCCTTTCTATCGCGTCGATGGCGACTGCTCTCAATACTCTTCGAGCAGCAGTAGAAACAACTGAACTCTCATAGAATTCTAAACAAGCACTTTATCTTATTATTATTTAATCTGCGTACCATTGGAAATAGTTTGAAATTTAACATACGAACATAAAGAAATGAAATACATCGACTCGTTAAAAATCCATATTTTAAAACGTAAGTTACATAAATATACACACACACACTCTCTCTCTCTCTCTCTCTCTCTCTCTCTCTCTCTCTCTCTTCTCCCTTTTTCCTTTCTAATTTCATATCATCGAAATAATATCATTAGATCATAAAAATTCAAAATTATTCAGGAAAATAGCTTTCATTAATTTTTTTTACGGTTTATTGTTTCTCCTCATATGTATAATGTTTATAAATATTGCACTACAATCAGAGTTTCAATACTACCAGCATAAACGCATTGAAAGCTGAATAGATTTTAGTTCATTTTTAAATATAGTCTTATATCATTAATCCATCTCGCGTTACCTAAAAATTTCATGAATACAATTTGCTCCTGATAAAATTGATTGAAAGTTAAATTTGATCTAACTTTTAAACTGAGGAAAGTAAGTCTCGTGATTCCACCACAAAACACTTTTTACAAAAAGGAGATTTCTTAAGTGCTTATACTTTATTATTAAAATAAAACATGCAACTCTGATATAAAAGAACTTAACAAAATAAAGTTAGTTTTTCATTTATTACCCAGCTGGACATTAACAACGTGAATGTGACAAACATTCGATTCCATTTGTATGCGCGTGGATGAGTGTTCACGAGGGCATGTGTTATTTTTTGCAATTGCCTTTTCTCACTTACGATTAGCAAATCGTTTCATTACTTCTTTGAAATTTAATCGATCTTCTCCATAGCGGTCTCGTTTTTGATAAATACAAGTATGAACCCATAAGTATTTAGCTTACAAAAGTAAAACGAAAATTTTGAACAAGTGGTGATTTATTGTCTTATTTCAGTTCGAATCACTTGATCCAATAATGTTGCCACTTCTTGCACTCGTTGAAACAATATATGTTCTCGAGATCAGCAAAATAACTCCTCACTCCACCGGAAACATCTGACCGGCGAGCGACTTAGTCGTGTTTGAAAACAAAAGGAAGTTACACGTGACCAAATCTAGAGAACGCAGTGTATCAGTCGAATATGTTATGCAGTTAGTAACACAATTTTATTCATTTGGTGGAAATCGGGACCATTGAATTGCGATGCTGGAAGAGTACTTTCTTCATTGACAAATGGAGTTTTTGTCTGCAATTCAGTCTAATAAGCCGCCATCGTACAGTTCTGTGACTATTTTCCTATCAATGTAGATTACACCTTCTGTAATAAAACAGTTGATTTCTTCATAGCAGCATCCTCGGCTATAGTCCTTTTTGTCAATTGTTCCTTAATCTCTGGTATATAGCTGTGCGCGTATAGATCATTGCGCTTCCTGCTCGATGCAAGCAACCGCGGTATTCATCGCGATGGTAGCTTTCTCATCTCCAAAATTTCGTATAGAATATGGCTCATCCTGTTTAGATTCTCAAGCTACCTCATCTTATAATTTATTAATGAAATTCGATGTGAAGGTAAATTTAAATCTTCCTTTTCTAAATTTATATACTGATTGTTAAATTTTACGTAATTTATAGGGTTCATTTACTTATTGATTTTTTAAAATTTAACTTTTTTCAATGTTCTTTTCTTTTTTTATTTTCTGCACCTGATAATATTTTTTGGATATTCGTTGCAAAGTCTTATGTACACGGAACGAGAGAATACCTTGATCTATTGCTTGTTTAAATTTTTAAAATAGCAGATTAGCAGTCAAAAAATAAAAGAATTTTCAGTAGCCAGCAAATATAAATTAAAAAAGGAATGTGATTGGCTGTATGACTACAATCGTTGTATTAGCCAATACCCCTACCCATTTGAGCACCTATAGCTTCCGCGAAATCTCCTATTACTGAGATTGTCATTTCTGCTTTGAATTATCTAATTCATTGAGAATTTTTTTACTGAAGAGCAATATTTTATCTTCTTAGAACTTCTTCAAAATTGTGTGGTTATATATTAAATATATTTAGACTACATTAATAGACTTCATATCTTTAAGACAGGTAAAAAGAAAAATTATGCATCATCAGCATTTTTTGTTCTGAAGATGTTTCTGATTTTTAATTTGTCAACAACATCGAAACTTTACAAGACTCTTTCTACTAACCATGAAAAATATTCAATAGACCTTTCGGTAAGATTAAATTTTAATCAAAATTCGTGGAAGAAAAATATAACTCAATTTATTCAGCAGGTGAACGTATTTCAAAACTGTTGGAACGACGAATCAGAAAAAATTATCGTCATAGTAAGCGCGAAAAAAATTCAATTTAATACAGATTTCAATTATGGAGTTTTAGAGTTAGTTGAATACGAAAACAATAAATTTGTATATAGTGATGCGAATTTGAAATCAAGTTTTGAAATGAATTGGGCATATATATTGAAATCAATACCCGCTCACAAATTCTTGATTGCTGAGGCAACTTTATTACAAATAGAGAAGACTTTGCAGACGTTAAACTCTTATCAATGGTGGAATGTTTATGGTTTTTTTATTGTACAAAGTCTCTATACAGTAAATAGCTGCATAAATGCCTATAGTTATTTCAAGCTTCTTTGGAAATTCAATATTCTTTCAGCAATATTTATATGCTTGGATCATCATTCACAAATACAATATTATACATTTAATCCATATTCCAATGCAGGTCCAGAAAATTGGAACTGTATTGATAGCTATTTGCAAGAAAATATGCATCCTATGACTCTACTGAAACTTTCAATTCATGGTAAGTATTAAATCTGCAATCATTTTGTTTCATATTTTGAGTATAGTCTTTTTAATATGTTTAAGATTTCAATTCCATCTGTAGAGGTTTAACTTTCGACAAGAGTTACGAGCTAACGGGATATCCTATCACAATTTGTTTAGAGAGGGAATTTTATACAAAGGACTTAAATATAAAGGATCCTTTTGCAATGGTTGGCATAAGTCGAATAGTCGCCAAAGAAATATTAACGCCTTTGAAAGTTTCAATCATATTAATAGTAAATGAAACTTGTATTCATGATAACAAAACAATGAATGAGAGCATAGATATCTATGGTGTGATTGATTATGAACAAGGATTTTGGCATAGTGAATTGAATACTTACATAAATACTGGAATTTGTTACGCTATAAATAAAGGGAACAGCCATGTTGAAGACTATTTTCGAAAAATGATAACTCTTCACAATTTCATAATAGGGCTAATGCCCATTTTGTTAGTAACAATTGTACTAACATTTACTGTAAAAAAAAATTTTTTTAAAATTCTGTTGAACAGTTTACGAGGAGTTGTTGGAGTTCCCATGCTTATTCAAACCCCGAAAAGATCAATTAATAAATTTTTTTTTCTAATATGCATATTTACTTTTATGGCGTTAAACTGGCACATGCAAAGCCAATTTAATTCGATAATAACGGCTATACGTCCACGTAAAATGAAGATTGAAACGTTAAAAGACGTCATCAAGCAGTATTACAAAATTTATTTGCCAAACTACTTTCGAGACCTCTTTATTCTTGCGTTTGACAGTAATTTTACTAATGAGATAAGTACAATACATCAGTGTATAAATTTATTAAGTTACGACAGACACATTGTATGTGCACATGATTGTAGCGCATTGAACGAACTTATAAACCATGAAACCGTGCAGCTATATCCTGATGCTGTTTTGCAAAGGTTTTACGTTTATATGTTTCGAAATGATTATCCTCTACTTCCACGAATTCGTAATATATATAGCAGACTGTACGAAAACGGAATAATCAATTTCGGAATTGAATTATTTAATCATAAATATACCATTCAAGACACTTCAGTAACATATAATGCAGCACATATTTTAATAACGGAGATGGCGCCAGCCTTTTTATTTTTATTGTATGGACTTACTTTATGTTTTACTTCATTTATTTTCGAAATATTTTTTAGTTGGCTATTTTCAAGTTATAATTACGGACAATTAATAGGAATTTAAGGAATACTGTTCTTTTAGAAGGAATTTTTAAAAATATCTGCTGACATATACATTTTATTATATTATAATTCAAAAGTTATCATTTCACAATTTGGATATAATAAGTTGCAAGGACGACAAATGTTAATGAGAAAAATTAAAAATTACAAGAACTTGGATTTATGTATATAGCATAATTATATATAGATATTTGGTCCACTTATTGCCGGGTTATCATAAGTTGAACGAGTCTCCATTCCTATATAAATAAAACTATTACGCCAAACTTCATTCAAAGTTTTACGTCACTTCATGGCCACGGTTCGTTCGTTAGAGATGCGTTAAGCTGCATCATAGGGGCGAATGCTGTGTAAAGTGTGAATCATTTTCTCGAAGATTTATAGATTCACTACACCTTAAGGTTTTTTTATAGTGAATGGAAATCAACAGAAACATACTTTCAACGTTTTTCAGTATTATCTATTTTCACCACCTTCTCCCCGATAAAGTTGAAAATTGAAATTTAGAAGCATGACTACTTTCAACAGAACAACACAGATAATTGAAAAAACAAATCTAAAGTTATGTAGATAAAAACTACATCTTATTCACTCTAAAGGTAATATCTGCGAACAAAAACCATTTATTGTAATTTTTTTCAATGAAAAATTCAAATCTAAAACAGTTTTTTGCATTGAATGATCCTAAGTACGATTTTATTCGTTCCACAGTTGAAAAAGATCATCTGTATAAAATAGACCACAGTGAATAGAATCACGGTGGACAGCTCGCACCCATAACATCAGGTTCAGGAGGCGCAATGTCTTAGTTTATTTTATCTCCCGTAGTCTCCATCGGATGCGATTCATCCTCACAGAAGAGCCCCATTTGCCAACCACCGAGGAACTTGGCAAGGTTGATCTACTAGGCATGATTGAAGATTTGACAGTGATACTTAATGCTCAAATTGTCGAAGAACAATTTGACCCAGAGATAGCTCCTATTCCTAAAATCACACCGTCAATTCAGACATCAATAATACCGTCAAATACATACACGGTGTGACAACTATATTATATCTACCAGTAATTCTGACTTATAGACGACTGTGGTGAGTGCGTTTCCACCAACATTTTTCATAGTTAGGAGTCATCAATCGTCATGACACTATGGTTATCGTTACTAAAGCCTTCATTAGCGGCTGAAATCCTTTCCTAATTTCAGCTGGAAAACTCACTGATGTGCAAGTGTTCGTTTATAACAAGCGCACCTCAACTCTAGAATTATATCGAGCTTAAATAGTTGATAAAAACCTGAATGCATTAAATGTAAATAATAATAAAGTGATTTTTTTTTTCGATTAATTGTATATTATAATTATATATCGAATTAGAAGTGTGAGAATTTGTAAAATCTTCCTTATATATGACATTATTATGCCTTTCTCTTAAATCAATTTGATATATCTATGCTTTTTTAAACCAAAATATAATTTAAGTTTTATTGATTGGATCTGTGATTTCATTTCACAAATACATTTTCATTTAACATGATATTTTAATTTTTCGCTAATTATTTGATTTAAAAAGGCCTAGGTAACCATAATATTTGTTTTACTATCAATTTCAAATGGCTCTGTTATTTAGTTTCAAAAATTTTAAATCATCCATAAACAATCCCAAGCATATACTATTTACACGGAAAGGATAATTCATATAGGTGTGAAGATGACCTTGGTTTCAATTGAGTAAAGTAACTCTGATTACTTCAAAAAATAAGCTCACTATAGTTTTTAGCATCTAACATTCTTCAATTCCGATGGTATATGCTTTAATGATAATTCTTGCTTATAAATCCTTCTTTCGCATTAAATTTGAATATTCTCTCACATAAACTGGATTTGAAAAAAAATATAATATCTGAATTTTAGGAATCTATGTTTGAAAATTTGTATTTTCTTCATTATTGTCCATTGAATTTCGATTTATTTTCGATGATCTTAACACGTTTACCAGTGATCATACTTCGATAGCCAATAACTAAGATAGTATAAATTTTCAATCCCAGTTAAAAAATTCATTCAATTTTATATGAAATATAGCTAGATCCGGCAGAAATTCACTGGAATGGCGAATGGCTCCATGTGGACATTCGTGGATTTACACTCGATCTTTCAATTGTGAAATTTAACCGTATAATTTTGGTCTGCAATATGAAAAGTTATGTATTTTTTCACGGTGTTATCTAGGTATATGGATAAAAAAAGGTGGAAGAAATCCAGCTCGATTTCAGATGGACTTTAATCGGAGTTCAATAATACGGTTTCGAAATAATGGGACTGCTAACGCGTCAGGTTCTATAATATTACAGGGCTCGTTCAGCAGGCAATCAATGTCACCTTGCTCAATCTTGGCCAAATTTACCGGTTATATGTCGTAGTCTCTCGCTGCTAGAATTTGAACGATTGGTAAATGCCTGAAAAACGAAAAAAAATATATATTAAAATATATATACGATATAATAATAATTCTAAGTAATAATTTAATTTGCTAATGCATTTGAAGTTCACGATCAATCCTGGGAATTGAATAATTTCATTATTTGATCGGAAATATCAACGGTCGCTTCAGTCCAGATAGCAGACTATATCACGCAGATGGCAAACGAGCAGACGCGTGCAAGCCATAAAAATCCAGATCGGTTTATGTGACACGGCAGCATCCGTCGCGGAATATCGGTAGCGAACATTTTCATAGTCGGGCTTCCAAAGAGACGCAGTGAAAACAGACCTGGACACCATAATTATGGTACTTCGTTTAGAACACGGCGAGGGTATCCAAAGCTGCTCGGTAGATTCAATTGAGGATGGGGAAGGTATCCACCCCTTCCCCCAGCGAGGAGAAAGATGAAGCCTTAGAACGAGGAACAGTTCGTGACAACGTTCGAGCGTCGACGATCGAATAAAATCCAATGAAATTGTAATTAATCATCTCATTTGGCACATTTACTTTTCCAAAAGTCCATTCGGAAACATTCACCCCACCCAACTGAATCAATAGTATAAAAAAAAAAATCATGTGTATCTCTCGTAACAAGTCTAGTCGATTTTATTATACGTTATATCGCCGATATCGAATTTATATGTTAGTTTGGACCCATTGATAATGCAAATTTTTAAGCCTAAGCTATATTTAAATTACTAAAATTCATGGATTTTCATTTCCAACTATTTAAACTCAAACTATTAAAGGCGAATTGTCAAAAAGAAAAAGATTCGTTGAATTCGATGCGTACATTAATGATATAATTTGTTACAATATTATAAATACTACAACATATTAATTGTAAAAAATTAAGCTTATAAACGCATATATATTTTTTAACATTTACCGCGTCCATAATATGGCTCTCAACTAAATAAACGCGTCCGCTCAAAACGAAGCAAAATAAAAAAAAAATTGAAAAACCGAGTAAAAAAATAAAAATAGATAATCTAAGTAGCACGAACAATTCGCATTTCTTCCTTGATATCTATTCCATCCCTCTGACTCTCTGCCCGTCTCTTATTTTCTTTATTTGACAAAAAAAAAATAATAAAAAAATAATCTCATACCTATATATCCATCTATATCTCCCGACGACTGAAAATGTGTCGCGAGATCACCGGGTTGGTAGGAAGGGGGGGGGGGAGGAGGGGATCGTCTCTCGCGTGCGTAAGCAGTGTCCGTCGCATGGGATTTTTTTTTTCTAACTATGCGCGCAGCAGCACTGATGTGATATGCCACCGCGCTGAACGATCGGTTATATATAATACATCTGTTTTGTAAGAAAATCTCGAGTTCGCTTGACGCGTACTCCTGACGATGATGATGTTTATGGCGTAAAAATGTATATACAAGTGTGTGTGTATATATATATATATATATATATATATATATATATATATATATATATATATAAGTACATATATGTGCGCGGGAGGAAAAAAGTCACGCGCAGCAGAGTAAGTGTATAAGTGTATAACCGTCGTTTACGCGGTGTGATTAAGCAGCTGCGCGCAGCAAGCCGCATACTCGCGTCGCTTGGTTCGCGGTCGCACGGAGGGCGATAAAATGCGGAGAGTTAGAGAGAGAGAGAGAGAGAGAGAGAGAGAGAGAGAGAGCACTAGAGAGAAAAGGAGAGAAAGAGAGATAGAATGAGAGAGATGGCGATAGGAAGAGAGAGGGGGAGAGGAAGAGAGAGCTAGAGAGAATAAGAGAAAGAAAGAAACCGATGGTAATTAGAAACAGATTTGCGAACAATTTATTCTCGTTCTGAAGCCACGTATCTTATATTTTTCGTCCATGCCTATATTTTCGAGGCTAAAAGGTTGTACACCCTCTACTGCATTACATAATTATACAATAATTACATTATTTTATTTCATAAATAATTAACATGTATATATTTTTACATGGTATATATAAATAAATCCTATAAAAATGAAACAAAGCGCACTTTTGTCTGAAAATGAAGCTAGCCTTCTATTCACACAAGTATTATAGTTTATACCACCGTTATATATACTGAATAAGTGAAATACAACGATTGTAACTATATAATGGGATATTTTTCAATGATTCAGATTTAGAGGGTAATATTATTCTTGATGGCATTTTCTTGGGACTATAGTAGATAGGCTTCTTCGTATATACTTACGTGTATGTATATGAGATCGGAAGCGATTATCGTGATATCTATTCTGATTTTCTCCATGCTGGAATACCGAGTAAGGAGGTGAGCAATACTCTAATTCAACCACCGTATTAATCAATGTAGGAGCTTCTTTTAAATTCCAAATAAGTTCGCGTTTTATCCTTCATGCTGGATGCTCCAAAAAAAAAAAAATAAATAAATAAATACAAAATACGAAAGTGCACAAATGGTGCGCTATTGTAATTTTTTGAGCTAGTACGTTTCAATGGCTTTGAAAATTTCTTTACGAATACAAGTTCGAGATCAATGTAAATTTGGCATTTATTCATTCACGATTAATTAAATTTAATCGATATGGAATCTATATTTTAGCCGTATTCATACAGTTTTCACTAATATGACAAAATTTGTTAAGTATAACTTTAGTGAGAATAAGATTCTCTAAGTATTATCATTACTGCGTGCATATTGTAAGTCGTACATTGTATTTTATATTAAATAAAATGTTAATTTTACAGTTCAAATTTTAATACTGTATAATATGGAATTTAACATCGCTATGCCAAATTATACAAATAAAAGATTATTTGTTTGACAGTGACAGTTTAGTTTTCAACCAAACGGCATCTAAGTAACTTAAACGATAGTTCTGTAAATATGTTATAATAATAGATAAATGGCATATATTATAAAGGATCAAGAATAATTTTGTTGTTTTCAGCAAGTATCACTAAATGGTTAATGTTAAACGTAACATCTTTCAAAGTGACCAAAATAGAATGATTTGAATAGGTTAAAATTAGAAGGTTAAATTTAATCTTGATAAAAACAAGTCTTTAATCTAAAATCCAGATTTCTCCTCTAATACAGAACGCGCGAGTTACCGTTCCGGCCTCGGTTTCGGCGTCCTTCGGGCTATCCTGCGCATAACGGCATTATAACGACGCCTCTATAATGATCACAAATGTAAAAACACACAAACATAGATGTAATACATATACACGTATGCGTGCGCGCGCGCGCGCGCGTGTGTGGCAAAATATGTATGCTGAGAGACATAGATGACGAGAGAAGCGACGAATTTCGACAGCGCGGCTGGGTGAAAACGCACGTGCGCCACGGCAATGGCTGTATAATGTTCCTTTACCCAAGTTCTCACGCTGGCGTTTCTCTAGGCATAATCAAATGTATCGCTGCGCAATAAGTTTAACTGCGCACATAGCATGCAAAAAGCTTCGATGCGGAGCCAGGCGCATATATGTACATATGGGCGAGTCGTTGCTCCGGCTGGAATGCAGTTCTTCTGCACAATGCGACGAGTCCCTCTTCTCGTCATCACGTATATATAATACGGCGTTGAGGATATAACGTTGCGGAGCCTGATTCCCTAGATGGATCCGGTAACCTGTGTATTCTGGGAAGTTTGCGATGCGCATTTGGAGCGCAATGGCTCATCCATGTGGTTCATTGCCTCTTAATTCCGAGGCGTAGTAAAGCGCAAATAACTGCGTATATACATGTGTGTGTGTGTGCGCGCGCGTGTGTGTGTGATCCTGTTGGCGTTTATAGGGCGACGTTAAAGCGCCTCGAACAACGCTGCTAAATCATATCGGACAATGGATGATAGTCGTTGTCACAATGCTAACGACGAATCATTCGTAAAAATCCTGACGAATTTTTCTACAGGATCATCAACAAGTCTATTCGTTAGGACCGTTAACAGTCGTCATCCATAGTTGGTTAGGATAAAAAGCCTGGTTCCATGGGGATGCCGGACGACCTGGATTTCGCCTTAAAATCATAAACATCTATTCATTAGAATATTTAACAAATGTATCCATTGTATGTCAGTATAGAACAGCGTGGCTCAATAGGGACGTAACGAGGGCGTGGACGTTTCGGAAAAACATAAACATTTATTAGGAAATTAGTTCATAATGGTCTTCTTTATTTTCATATGAATGCGAGATAGAAAGTAATACACCATGGTCTTTGGTTATGAACCTATAGAATCTATCTCTCATCTAATCCACAGCGTGGAAATATTAATGAATATTATATAATTTCATTATAGAGAAATAATATCCAAAAAATCATAATCTGATGCAGTTTGCACCACCATCGTAATGTATTGAAACTTTAGAAAAAAGTTATTTGGTTTATTTACTTATAACACGACTATAGCCCCATTTGTACTTTCAAATACATTAAAAAATCTAATTCTTGGATGCCTCGATGAACTAACCAATAATAAGCTTGGAGTAGTCCAAAACGTCGAAATGAAATACAGAAACAATTAGAACATTAATTTTCATTCTATATCTTTAGAAAAATAATAGAAAAGAAACAGTGGCTTCCAAAAGTGATTTGTACTCGAACTATCCAGCTACCGCTCCCATACGCTGGACTCATGACTCAACTTTGTTCAGCATACTCAACCCCGAAAACCTGCTAATTCTTTAAGCTATTTGCATATCAATGTATTCACGTAGTTACTAAACGTTATTATATATATATATATATATATATATATATATATATATATATATATATGCATATATATTATATTTTATCTCGAAACGCTTTAAATGGCTGATCACCTTTGCATCATCGCCGCGCGTGACTTTCTCCACGTCGTATAATATTAGGACGAATGGCTCCGAGCGCGGTGTACGAAGAAACTGAGAGGAATTATTTTACGGCCTCTCGCAATTATAGAGCTATAGTATATCCTGTATAAAATGTCGCATCAGCTGCAGGCGTGTAATGGATACATAATACTGACCTCGAATAACTCATAGGTACTAGTATGCGTTCTGGGACCATACTCCGCAGCATCAATAGCTCAGTATATATATGACAGGAAATTCGCAGGAACGAAAATGCAAGTATTTGTCGAATGACATTAGCTATGAGATACCGACGTAATTTGTTATCGCGTCGTTGGATTGACTTCAGAAAAAAAGCCGAAACGATCGTCATTAGTAATATCTCGAAGATATCTATGTAAACAAAACCGGATACAATGCACAGCCATCCAGAATGGCGCATGCACTTTGAATTGTGCAATAATCAGCGAAAGGCCTAGCTATATAACACCATGTTCCTGTAGATAAAGAGGTGTTGTTTGCAACTATCTAACTGATGATGGTTGAAGTTACTGTTGTGATAATTTGTAGAGCATTGCTTAGTTATTGCTCATCAATTTATGGGGAACTGTGAATGTTTCAATCGATGTATTATATGCACATAAAGGACAAATTGACTTTGGATGAAAGTAGAATTTGACTGAGTTCAAAAGACATACCAGTTTGAAATTACAAAATAAAAAAAAATCATTTGAAATATGCTACAAATATTATATATAAAAATGATATTTTCTACAATAAATAGGCTGTTTTTTTTTTAATTTCTTAATTTAGTTTCACAACCCCTGGAAGGTATTAGCGACCAAATAAAGAGAGATTATTATTGATAATTGGGGGAGTTTAAGATCTATTTAAATCTATATGGTATTAAGTTATAATAGAAAATGTACGATTCCAAAGAAACCAATAGATCAAATGAACTCAAACGCGAGAATATGAACAAATATTAAACAATACAAAAAAACTGCCTAATCTATACACATGTATCAATGATATGTTGAATTGAAATTTTTCCCGTTAATAACTTTTATATTGAAACTTTCGATGATCAAATTTCTATCGCTAGAGTCGATTACTTTATTAATTTTAATTGAAAATGAGAATGTGACTTAAATACTGACGTCGAAATATCTATACTAATAAGCCAATTCAAATCCCTTGCTTAGTACACAGATGGTAGCAAATAGCTAATACCTCTTCTGCGAGCACCGCCCGCACCTGTCTTCAACTAGGTGATAACAAATGAATGTATCACAGTGCACTCTTTGTCGAACGTTGCCGTACTCAATGCTAACGGCTGATTTAAAAATAGCATAATTATATAAACTTTGATTGGTGTATCGGACTATCACAGCTCTATTGAATAGTCAATAAAGTTGAAAATTGATACGTCGAATGGCTCGACAGTTCTAAAAGTAATAGCGAATTAAAAAAAAATTTTAGAATTTTAGAAACCATTGTTATTTCATTATATACGCGCAGCAGATACTGAATTTTAAACAAGCGCAGTAATTTACCCTTCAACGAATCCAGCTTCATTAGATAGTCTCGTAAAACGCTTCTCTTTAGGCAATCCGTTAAAGTGCTTAAGGCTCGTACGTGTGCTTTAGATGCGGATACGAGTTTTTTATTATATTAATTCCTTAACATCGGTCTTTCAAAATATTCAATTATGCCACAGCATTACGGAATTTTCGCCATTTGATCCGTCCACGTAAGAAATAATCTGATACCTTTGGTACCTTTGTATTTATTTCATATTTTGATAAAATGAAAGCGATGTTGCTTATTATTTAGTAGACTATATTTTATTCTGTAGTATTGAAAATAGTACTTAACTATTCTAAATGAATTCTAATTTAAAGGATCATCGAATTGAAAAATTTTAATATATCGCATGAAGATATTAATATAACTATTAAAGATCAATAGAAATATATTTATGCTCAATATTAAATTTTTCACCTATAAACTTTCTAGGGGCAGGCCTGGCGATTTCATACTTACTTTTTAGAACAACGATAAGCTATGACAATAATCATTAGAAGAAAGTTGGTCTAAAAACACTAATGATTCACGACGATTCTTATTCATGGAACCACGTCGATAGCATTAATTGTAACATGTAATGTTTTTACGAATCTTAAGTAACAACATTTTCACGTGCTCGTATAATATTTAAATTCTCATATTTTTTTTATATGCTTATTATAATTTTATATCAAGTGCGTACACATTTTTTAATCTATTGTTCACCTACTGCTTATTATGATTTATGTAAATTTACAGAACAATCCACTGGGCATGCCACACTTATCGTGGATGCACATGTAGTGTTGAAACGAATTCCACTATCGGTAAATTATCCAATTATTTTTCTAAGCTACAAATTTCGTTATATAAGATATTTTCGTTACTATATTTCGGAATATTTTAGAAAAATATTTTGTATATGATAAATATGGTATAAAATACATGATTCAATTTATGAGCAGTTTTTTCTTTTTACAAAACTAATTTTTAGGGATAACACATAAGCTGTAAATTAAAGAACTTGAATATACGGCTGATGTGGTGTGCGTGTGTGTGTGTGTTTTATACTCTCGCATCTATGATTAATTATACATACATAATGATGTAATTTTTTGAAAAACTTATCTTGAACAAAAATTGTCAAGAAACAAATAGATAAAATGTAAATGAGTGTAAACTTATAGTGATTCACTAGCAAATTTGCGTTTTTTCTTCTATGAAAATCTTTTTAAAGTAATATAAAAAGAGTGCATGCCACAAATAAATCTACCTGAACTTCGGCTCGAAGATATAAATTATTTATTAAATTGCTATACATGTGTCCTACAGTGTATGTACGTGATTTCGATAATTCAAAATTTGATCAAGTGAATTATTAAGTAATAAGCCCATTTCAATTGTCAAATGTCAAACGTCAAATGTAAATCAATAACAGGAGAAATTGGCTCGATATGGAAGAAATTTCAAAATCAGGTACAGTGAAATTGCCTGAAAAATTAACAATATATATAATGTACAAAAGTACACAAAAATGAAATAATTGATACAAATAATTGAATTGGCTTAAATATTATTTTGTTATATGTCAATTTTTGCTCAAAATTCGACGATAATAAATGATGCCTGATACGTATAACAATGAATTTTCATTGGAAAAAAGTTGCATTAGATATTTGAAAAATTTATTTGAATATTGCTCATATAATGTTGAAAACAATATTCTTTCAAACTTGTTAAAGATGATAATTATGTACATATATAGAGAGATCGATCTCCAAACCATCTATTATTTGGACGACTTACTGCCTTTTCTGCATCTTCCTTTTTTCTGAATTTACTATAATCATTGCCAATCAGATCATCTTCCAACTTATCGCAAACCATCGTGTCTTCAATCTCGCCGTATTTATTTATGCTCATATTCGATAAATACATCTGTGAAAAACAATTGTTGTCAAGCTCTTGCGTGTAGGATTGAATCAAGGACGGGGGGTTCATAAATATATTATCGGGGCGTCTAAATACAGGGGTAGTAGCTTTATAAAGACAATGAAATTTTATTTTTTCTTGCACAAATCTGAAATTTATGAAAATCCTTTAGCTTTTGACAAATATAATACAAAACCTTCAATAATTCGACGAACACGAGCGCAAATCTAAAAGTATAAGAAAAACTTATCTTTTTTATTCGATATCTTTTTATCAAGAAAAAAATTGACTGATAGTTTTTATGAAATATTTACAACAATTTTATATTATACATCAAGGGTGCAAAATGAGCTATAAAAAATACGTTACTTGACAGAAATCAGTGGATAAAGTTTATGTACACTGAACGCTGTAAAAATAATAAATTTTATAATTTTGCTGGTCATTCTCGAATAATTATTAATATTGACTTATTTGTGTCCGATCCTTCGAGAATGAGTGTCAGTCGAAACAAAAAAGAAGAAGAAAACCTTTCGGCCTCTCAAAATAAAAAAAAAAGAACGATGCCTATGCCCAGACCTGCAATAAAACAAATGATATTTCTGAGAATATAATGCAAGTTGCACGTCATCGTCACAATTTTTTTAATGCACCATCAAACTCTGCAATAAAAATTATACTTAAAAAATTTTGCCGAAATTGGTTCAATAACAAATATAGAAAAACATAGATTAAAGAAAAACTATGATTTTGCACGAAATAAAATAAATTAATAATATAAGTACTTACTTGATTAAAAGTTGCTTTCTGGTTAAGTTTACTTTAACCAGAATGGCTAAATTTGCGGTAATATTTACATCCATATTCAGACGTAATTAATAATATATTTCGCGTCATAAAGTGGAAACTATATAGCCAATCATAATTATATAAATGTGCAACGTATAAAAATGAATAATATTTAATAATCTAACAGGTATGTCGCAGCCTCCTGAATAAATTGTTATAGAAATCAAACATTCAACAAACACGCTTCTTTATATTTAAACTTCTTAGTCTCTGAAACGTCTTAGAAAACTTTTGCATGTACTGTAATTGACATTCCCTTGCAAAACACTATTATACTGTATGTATAAGTCATGCAATTATCCTTATGTCTTATAACCTTCATTAATCTACGATGTATTCGCCGACGAAGCGCTTAAATTGACTGATTTCTTGGGAAATGCGTTTTTAAGCATTGTGTATATTGTTGCATACGTGGTTATATATCTGTGGGGCTTTTCAATCAAGAATTTCGATTGGATATCATAGTCTAGTCTAGAATGTTACATACAGGTTAAAATAACTTCGGCAGAAGGACGATCGAGCTCCTTGTCGTTTCCCTCAATTGCAAATTCGAAATCGCAAAGTGTAGAGGTAAGCCAGCGCAGGGCTCGCACCATGCGACGGAGATTCTCAAAAGTAGCCCACGTGGCGCTACCGCGCCACTCGGATATTATTCGTACGGACTTACACTATGGATAATGATTACTGCTCTAATTTATTATAATTATTTGATTTTTATGATAACATATGAAATATTACAAATTATTATTTGCTTACTAAAATACTTTCTTCTTTATTTCTCAGCCGAGTCCAACGATAATCATTGGATGATTCGAGTGAATTGATCGATGATCAACCTTGCCAATACTTGACGATAATCATTTTTGTGAGCTAACGCGATTTATCGATTCGATTTAAAATCGAAAGTCTCGTCGAACTCATATTAAAATTGAAGATAATGTCAAGTATGGAACGCCATAAAGGAACGCTGAAAGGAAAGCCAATAAGCAAAACAAAATGTCAAAGATACTGAGCAGTGTCACAAAGTGATTAGTTACAGTGACGTGACATCGAGACGACGAAGACAAAATTTGAATAGCGTAATTTATCAGAAGTATGCGAGAAGAAAATTCTCAAAAGGATTAAAATTAAAAGTGGATATAATTTTTAATGATTCGAGAAGAGCGTCAATTTATGGACCCCCGTACGATAACTTCGCCATTTATCCATCGAGCATCGTAACTTATGCGAGATTACGTCTTACTGGCTGTGCACTGGCGATTAGTTCGTCAGGGAAAAGATGTATGTATAATAATCGTTGCTGGAAGTACATTGAAAGGAGATGTTTTCGTAACTCGTGAAAGGAGCGTCTGTCTAACAGGATGTGCATCTGAGAGACGACTGAACTGTTGGAAATGGGTGTACCGAGCGCCCTTTATGAAACTGGAGAACGTTCGAGAAATACCCGATTTTACGCGAATCGTTGCAGAATATCTGAGAACGTAATATCCGAGGCATTTTCAACAGACCCAACGTAATGAAATTAGTTTAATATAATACGTGTAATAACGCTTCTGCGCCTTCCGCGCGCCGGCACTCTGCGCTATTTCCCCTCTAAAATAGCCATTTTCATATTATTTATGCAAGGCCCCGCAAAAACTACTCGTGTCAAAATGTTTATCCATACGACGGAATTAATTTGTGAAATATTGACATCCTTTAGGCGAATCTACATTAATTCTCTGGACGTGCATTCTGGATTAATCATGTGGCTCCTTGCTAATTAATAATGTGGCTCATTGCTAAAAATCTAAATTCCTTCCTTGCGTACCCTTGCGGAATCACACTTGGTCCGGCATACGGGGTCGGACGCGGAACAGGAAAACCCGCAGGAAAACCTGTTCGCGACATCACCGCATAACGCAGCCATTGCCTTTTTCTCATTTCTGGGAATTTTACAGATGGCAATGGCTTGATTAATTTATCGTAAAACTGGTTCTGTTTGGCACTGCATTTCAATATGAAATTATAGTTAAAAGATTTTTTATATGTAATGATTGACTATGTTTAATCTCTACATTCTAAGATTACTCTGTTTATTCGCTGTAATATTTACACCGTAGTAGTTAGAATTTAGAATTTGTCATTGCCTTTGAGGTGTTTACCGTTTGCGTCGATTGAATTATCACTTTATGAATATTTTATAACGAAGTATGCAATATAAAATTTAAGTGCTCCAAAAAGAATTTCCGAGCCAGTGAAAGTAGTACGATGCGTGGAACCCTTTGAAAACCGCTTTTACACCTTTATCTCTTTCATTTGCCAAATTTTTAACCGTCGTGTACAAGCCCTACCCTATGATCACAGTTGTCTCGACTAATTTTCTCAAAAATAATATTTTTTGTATCTACAAGAAATTGGAAAACTCTTTTGTCTTTTCAACTAATGCTGATAATTTCGACGTTACGCGTTGCCTATGCAGCGATCCCAGGATTTTCATTGCTGCGTAAAAAAATTCGTTGCAGCTGATATACTCGGGGATTTGCAGCATTTTCGAATAAATTTAAACGTGACAAATTTACGAATTTTCAGAACTATAAATTTAGACGAATGAACGATTATGTCAGAAAACTTTGCAAGTTTGGTCTGGTAAAAATATTCCAGAATTATAGGATGTGCTAAGATAGTGAAAAATTTAAAAAAACAATTGGACTTTAGTAAAATACATTTTAATCCCATAAAATAAATCTCTTTTTTTTAAGTAAACAAGAAAATTATTATATATATATATATATGCTTGAAGATACTATTGATAAATTAATATTGAATTTCCGTTTATTCACGCATGTCGAAAAAAAAATTTTGCTGTAACAACGATGTAAAAAAATCATTCGCAAATTGTTGTTTTAAGTTATCGCTAACAGAAGCAATTGGCCAGTTGTTTTCGAGTCTCTCTCGAAGCTTTTTGATTATCACGATTACAACAAACCAGAAAATTAGAAGAAAAAAAAAAACTATACCAATAAATCTTTGTTCCCTCGGAGATGCATATTGCGCAAAAGATTCGCGGGAAAATTTTTCAATCAGCGAAGATGTACGACGTAAAAACCGGCCCGGGAGAGGGGTAAAAAATTTCAACCGAACGGCGCAATATCGCATGGTAAATATTTCGCAGCTGCAGAGGCGCGGTGCGCGCAATTTTTCCGAACGATTTGTTGTGTTTTTTTTTTCTCTCCGCTTTGCTCCGAATACTTTTGCGTCGAGCAAAAAAGCCCCCCTAAGTGGGGTAAATAAAGCACAAGGAGCGCGCGAAGCGGCGCGTATACGTGCGCGGATGCGCGCGAGTGTGAGTGTACAAGGCACGAACGACGCGGCGGACGAACTGCGCGCAGTAGTGCATATATATATATATATATATATACGTGCAATGCAAGAGATGCAGCGGGAGATTCCCTGCCACCAACCGACCCCATCACCCCCCTCCCCGCCATCCCACTCTCATTCGAGGTGTTTTGAACCTTACCGTGAATGACTCGTTTACATATATACGCCACAAACGCACGTACACGTACAAGTATAAGTGGTATCGTATATACATACATACTTTATACTTGAATATATATGTATATGTTATATATAATGCGACAGAAACTGAAGCAGCCCGTGCGTTCTGGTATATAACTCATAAATAGGTTTTCTTATGCGCTTTTCCTCTCTCTCCCTCTTCTATCCTCTATCCTCTATCCTCTCTCTCTCTCTCTCTCTCTCTCTCTCTCTCTCTCACTCGCCCCCCCCCCTTCCCATTTCTCATTCCGACTCCGCACTCTGTATATCCACATATACATATATATACGCACGTACACATGCGCGCAACGCTCGCGCTGCTGATCAATGACCTTAATGGAGCAACGTCACAACTGTAAGGCGGACGCGTTTGTAAGCGACACCGCGCTTTATACGCGCATCGGCCTGCTGCAGCCCAGGACCGGGAGGCGCGCAAAAAATTTTCTCGTCGTCGAAATACGAGATGTTCATATATATATATAGTAAAAGCGCGGACATCACGGAGCGCTAAAAGGCAGGCGCGCGGCGTAGAATATCGCCCCATATACGTAGGATTAATGCGCCAGATATTTGATGTTTTTGCTTTCAGAGTTACTTATATGTATATATAAATGGCTTGCAAGTATCTTAGACCACATTCAAGGAGAGCCAAAGACACACACAGAGAGAGAGAGAGAGAGAGAGAGAGAGAGAGAGAGAGATAGACAGACAGAGAGATATTGAGATACAACGATATAACAAAAGTATATATCTCAAAATTCAGATTTGCTTCGCTGAATTACTCTAAAATTATATACTTTTTCTTAAAAAGTCTCATTGAAGATGTCTAAAATTTTCAACTACGATACTTCTTCTCAGTATACAGATCATTGTCATTTGGTTAGTTAGTTTTTTTTCTCCTTTTTTTCCTTTTCTTCATCCAAGAACGATAAGAATACGTCAAAAGCAAATCTACAACGAGTATAGGGCCAAGTGAGACTCCGTGCGAGTGCTTCGTTGCCTATACCTGCGCGTTTGTTTGTCACGTGCTTCCGAGGCCGCTCATATCACGATCCGAACTGCAAATTTCTGACACCGAGCATGACCGATTCCGTATCGAGGCCGTGGACATTAGAACTCGGATGAACCAAAAAAACGAAAAACAAAAAAAAAACATTTAATCGTCGATCGACGTAATGCTTGTACGTTACACCTGGACCATCCGGTCGTCCTTGAATTTACCTTAAATCAAGCTCTCGGTCCGGGCGCACGGGAGGGCTGTCGTGGCAAAGTCAGGGTGCCCTCGGTATGTGTTTTTCGATACGATGAATCGATTTTTCCAGATTAGCAGGTCGAAAAATTCACCGTTTGCCGTGATTAATCCCCATTCGATGCAAAATGGTCCGGTTTAATTTGTCTATAACGAAATTTGATCCCTTTCTTTTACAATGAAAGAGACAATGTACATAGAAAATTACACATTGATTCGTAATGAAGAATTCGATATATCGCGAAGCTTTATCGCGCTCATTACTTAACTACAACGGAAACAAGCTTTTAAATGAATAACCGCGCTAAGTGTCGACCGTATCAGGCTCCGCCGTCATTTTTTCCTCAAATATGGATTTTACAAAAAAAAAAAAAAAAATAAATAAAACGAATGAAAGAGACAAAAAATCCATAAAATATAATTATTCGTCGAAATGACTGGCTTACATAGTAAAATGCATTTTAGTTTCTCGACAAATAACTATTTTTTAAATAATGGGCGTTGTCTCGGAAGTGACCGATTTTTCGGCCTGTTAATCACTAAAAGTAAAATCGATTCAGCGCATCGGGAAACATACAAACTAAGGCCATAGTTGCCGAGGAGACCCTGAATCTGCTACGACAGACCCGCTGCGCGCCCGAACTATCTATTATGCATTCAAAGTTGAATTCTAGTTTTTGACGAAAACAAAAATCTTTCAATACTGCACGCACGCGCGCGCGCGCGCACACACACACACACACACAGACACACACAAATAGATAGAATAGTATCGAGAAACGCGAACCATGTCTATTTTATTATTTCTTTTTTGTTTGCAATGCAAAGGGTTTAATATCTTATTAAAAAATTAATGATCAGATTCGACGTGTGAAGACGAAATTGTTCCTTCTCAAAACTGGTTACATCTCTTATGCGGTTATTTTGCTGATCGAGACAAAGCCGTAGAGGAAAAAAAATCGTTATGAATAAACTGAACATGAATTATCCAAACTTTAACTTCATTGTATTTATAAAATTGTTTTGAACGTCCGTCCATCAGGCAAGCAGCAAACAGGATCTGCTATTTAAAATTTCTTTTTCAAAATACACTGTTTTTTGCACGTGCCAATAACTATATTTGAAAAAAATGTTGTATCTTACAATTATCCAAGATAAATGTACCAATGGCGTCCTCATATTTTGCATTTTTCCAACAATTTCAACCTATTTAAGTCGTCTTATTGTGGTGCTCGTAATTGTTAAATGAGAGTATCAATAAAAACAATCAATTTAAAATACCACAGTGCAACTTGAAACATACATGCTCTGTATGTACGGTGACCCGACTATGCCGAAATCAATGTGCCGAGGGAAAATTTGATCTCTTTTTTTAAAAAAACTAAGTAAATTTAATAAATACATGGCTAATGTACCTTAAATAAAAGACAGAATTGGATTTTAATGCTTACTTGAGCACTCACTGTTTCGCCACGCGTCCGGACTCAACGGCCAATCCTTAAAGTCTTGGAAAATTTTCTGGCGCGCGTCTCAATTTGTCCAGGGATCGGATAATTAAAAGATTTTTCGTCTCCATGCGGATCCCTCGAAAGAGGCGCGGCACAACGAGCTACGCGTGTTTCACGATTTTTGAAAGTTTTGCGAATACAATGTTTTCGGCCATGAAGAAAAAACTTTATTAATAAGTATAAAAAGAAGAAGAAGAATACCCGGGCAATTCGTGTGCGGAATTAAATTTTTGCATTCGTATATACACCGTATATATATATATATATATATATATATATATATATGTAGCCACGCAATAATACACAGAGGCGCGTACCGCGGCGTAACACCGCGTTAATAATAAGAAAGAGGAATAAGATAATGCGCGCTGGATTCCTGGAATGTAATTTATAATTTCGCGGAATCACTTGTGCCGATGAGGGAAATTTTTCGCCCCGCGCATAGTACATAATAATGGGAGATTAGATAAAAGTGGACGGAGGAGCGATTGAGGATTCTAATTTCGCTCAACTTGGAAGCGCGTGCGTGTATATACACACACACACATATATATATATATATATATATATATATATATATATATATATATATGGAGGGCTTTTTCCAATTATATATATATATTACCTCTGTCGGAGCGCCCGTGTGCTTTGCCGCCATAAAAATGTACGAGGCAAGAGGGTCGAACGAAAGTCTCGTGGAATCGAACATTTCTCGATTTATTTAATAATTTGAGTCTGAAGTTCCTCTTACCAATACTTACCGCACCGACTAACGCTCACAGACCCTGCGACGGCTGAGGGAAGAAAAATCCCGCTTGGCGGCGTGGGAGAAGAGTTCGTCGCAGCGGCCTTGAAAAAGATTCGTGCAAAAATACGCGAATCACTCGCTCGATGCTCACGTGCGCGGGTGCTCGGAGTGCAACCGGCGAACTTGCGCTCTCGCCGCCTGTACGCCTCTGCCGGAATTTCCGAGAAAATCGGTGTCGCTGGCCAAAGTTGAGAGTACAACGTGCATAGAGGCGACTCGAAGAGCAGAGGAGATAATGTAATTTGCTTCCGTGCGTTTCGCCTAGCGGGTCACATTGCCATAAATGCATAATATAGGCGACCGTATATATATATATATATATATAATCTCGACTTACCGCGGCGTACCAATTGCTTAATTTAAATAACAGAATTGATAACAATGGGGAGTGTGGCTTGGGGGGGGGGAGGGGACTTTATATGAAACGACGGTATATTTTACAATATAAAGCGACAGCTTCAAACGC